>JANRGW010039565.1:0-31818 GCA_024733675.1 Psilopsiagon aymara | reverse complement strand
GTGAGGCACTGGAATGGGTTGCCCAGGGAAGTTGTGAATGCTCCATCCCTGGCGGTGTTCAAGGCCAGGTTGGACAGGGCCTTGGGTGGCATGGTTTAGTGGGAGGTGTCCCTGCAGGGGGGTTGGAACTGCATGATCTTAAGGTCCTTTCCAACCCTAGCTATTCTATGATTCTATGGCAAAGAAACACAGATTATCTTAAACTTCCTGTTACTTTAAGTAATGGGATCTTAAATAACATTTGTAGAGTACTTAAAAAGGTAGCACAGTAAACAACGAAGGTGGAAGGTGATGTGTAAGCAACTAACATGCTGAGTACGCCAACTCTGCCTGCTGTAGGTTAACTTGTAGGGTACCTGGGGAAAGCAGCTGTTGGTAAACATTGCTTGGTAGTTTTATATGGCTGAAACTTAGTTTAATCTTTGGCTACTAATGGCAGTGTCCATTTGGAAAAGACTCCTCCCAAAAAACTGTTCCTCTCCCTGAAAATTTCCTAAGTTCCTATTTCCCATAACTTATAAAATAGCTAATACTTGCTTCCTCATGGGGCATTAAATACAGCCATATCAAAATACAGTAACAGTGGAAATATGGAAGACTTAGAAAAATAAAACCTGTAGAGACTTTGAAATAAGTGCCCATAATGGTAGATACGTTTTGTGAAAATACTTTTCCTTGTTCTTTATATTGAAAGGTTTGGTTTTTTGAGCTGATAAAATATTCCTGTTTGTTTATTTAAGGTCGCCACAGATGGGTCATCTATACTCATGAAATGAATGGCAAAAATACGTTTTGGGAAGTTGATGGAAGCATGGTACCCCCTGAATGGTAAACCATTTAGCTTAATAATGAGGCCGGACACCAATTGTGTAATTGCCCGTGTGTTTTCTTGTATTACAAAGCAGAAGGTTAAAAAAATTAATTGTAAATTTTTCTTGGGTGCAGCTACCTTATATATGGCCAGAAGATTTGAGACTGGTTACTTTTAATTTTAATCTGCATTCATAATGTTATATTGCCCACTGTCTTAACTGTCACACTCACTGCTTCTTGGAATGAGAAGAAGATTTTGCCAGCCAGATTTAGCTGATGAAGCCAGTCTTCCAATTTCCTTTATTGTGATTCTGTCTTAATGGTTTGGCAAAGCCTACAATAGCGTTGAGCAGCCTGAGGGAGAAAAAAATACTTTATCCGTTCTAGACAAGAACCCAAAGAAGGAAGGGCACTGATGGAACAACATTTCTTATTCCACAGCCAGTGGCAGCATAATTGTTTCAGTGGTTATACCTTGATATTCTACAAGATGATGAACAGCAAAGAGCCAGGGTACTTAGCTCAGTATGTTGACTACTACTTGACTATATTTTTTCTTCAGGTTTTATTTTCTGTTCATGCCTTTTAGTAATAATTCAGTACAACCTTGAGTTCCGGAAGATCTTTGGCCACACAGCTGTTAATACTTGTTTTGTCTTCCTAAAGAACTCAGGAAAAACGCACCCCAAATAAAGTAACAGTATATGCTAGCAAAGCCACTCTCCACCTGATTCTTGGGGTGTATGAATAGCACTTCAGCCACAAAGCAGTGAAAGATGGTATGAAGTTAGAAGTGCTTAGGTAGTCTGTGCGTTGGTGAACACTGGCTTTTATTGTTCCTGTGATAGAAGTTCTGTGCAAGGCTGAGATTGATTATCCAAACTAAATTGTGGCTGTCATTAGAACATTTAAGAAACATGTGGGTAGATTGTCTAGGTAGTCAATTTTGCTTCAAATTCTCCCACCATTACAATTAGATTTAATACAGTGAATGCTTTTTTCTGTCTTCTCCAGTAAAAGCGTAATGGCATTGTTTTTCAGAAGTGGTATCAGAATCTCCAAAACCAGCATGTTTCTGCCAGTGCTGAGCTGTTCCTTGTTACCTGCATAATAATTATTTTTATCCTTGCACTATTAGATTGCCAGTTTTCAAGATGTTCCTTATTTTGAAGCACCCTTTTTTGTTGTTTTTTCTTTGCTTGTGCTTATATGGTGTTTATTGTGTGCTTAAAATGCTCAGTAAGGGGTTTCTTTCTGCGTATCAAAGTGATGTTTCTAGGCTCAAGTAGCTTCTTTAGATCACTTAAATTAGTGAGGTAGAAAAGCTTGTTTTCCTAGCAATGTAGGAAAAATTGTCCTGGAAGAAACAGTAAAAATTTAGTTATTTTCAAGACTGGTCAGTGCAGTGTGGCACAAAAGGGTAAACAGTCCTGTCTTCTGAGGTGTTTTCTCAAGAAACTTAGTTGTGCAGTACTGGTTGTTTTTTGGCGTATTTTTTCGTTGCTGCTTAATTTGTATGTCTAAATCACTGGCATTTAATTTTACACTGTTTAGATACATCTTTAAAAATAGAAGTGTTTTGAGTGGGAATAAATGCTGGTTTTTAAGACCCTATATCTGATGGTACACCATCTTAAATGTTTGAAGTGGCATAAACTTCTGAACTGAGACTATATACTGTTAATGTATTGTACAGTTTCTGTCAATGTCAGCATAGGGATTGTGCAATTACAGAGGGAATTGCATGGGTTTACTGGACCCAGAAATGTCTCAGAAATAAATTAGGTTGAGTTAAATTACTTCTATTAAAAAGAGATGAATTTGGTCTCTAGTATAATAGTACCTGGCCTGTCAGTTGTAAAAACCATTTGTCTCTTAGAGCACTAGTGCTGCCTTCAACAGATGAAAAGCTTGGCATCCTTGGGGCAGCTGGGATGCATATAAAGTACCGTTGTAACAGCTGGGTTATGATCTGAATACTTTTCTAAATGCTGATTTTTCACCCCGGGTTTTAGTTAATTCAGCTAAGCAGAGTATTTTGTGGGTATGTTGTTGTACCCTCTGCGGGTGGAGGCACATTTTATTTATGCTGCACTATTGTTTATGCTGGTGTTACTTTCAGAAACTGTTTTGGAACTGTCATGCCTAAAAATGGCACTTTCAAAGAAATTGACTGGGGCTAACCTAGAGATTTCTGCTTTTTCTTTTTTAAATAGTACTGCTTACTACTTTGTAATAATTTTGCAGTGCTCTTCTAAAAATCCTACTGTATGTAGGATCACACTACTGATTATCTTACTGATTACAGTATTTTCTTGGGAGGAATAGAAAACACTAGCAGATATGCAGGAAAAACACTCCCCTTATTCTGTGCATCTTCTGTGCATTCCGAAGAATAGTTTTGTGGACAGTTGTGTACCTTCAAGCTTATAGAATATGGATGATTGTTGAAATACAGTCAGGTGGACCTCACCATGTGTGATGAATTGGGAAAAAGCATTTTGGAGTATTGAAAAGTTCTGAAAACAACCGTCTGGGAGAATAAAATTAGAATTCATTTAGCTGCCCTTTACCTTTTGCCAGATACTAGAGAAAAGGAAAAAGCAGCAAGAAAAAACATCTCATGTAATAACATACTGTAGTAGCATTTTTAGGAGCCACTGAGTATTTTCAGCATTCTGAAATAATTGATGTAATGTCTTCTGACAACGGATGTACTGAAATCACAGTCTGAAGGAAATCAGAAGAGTTGTTTTGACATGTGTCTACTATACAGGGAGTTGAGACTTGTTTTTTTAAAAAATACTGCCATATAAGAATATGTAGGCTTGTGGTTTATTCTGATTTAGGTGTGTTATTTAACTCCTTGTTACTGCGTTTTCTTTCCAAAGATTCTGGGAGGTTCAGCTTGAGCCTACTTAGGGGGGAGTGTGAAACTTGGAAATCAATTTTCCACTTTCGGTGGGGTTACGCTGTGAAGTAAGGTTTCCTTTGGAGGGTCCAAAATCCATGCAAGTAGAGCCTTGATATCCTAGATTCTAGCTGTGCGAGTTCTCTTGCATCATATTCAGAGCCTTTTCATGGCTCTTCACCCACTATCCATTTACCATTTATCTGGTTTAATGTAAGTTGGTTTGTGTTTTGGCCAGATACTTTGAAGAACAGATTGACAACTGGTTTATGTAAACAAGTAAGTTGAAAATAATTTGCTCTTTCAATAAGTTATGCCCAGTGCAAGAAGAACTGTAATTTGAGAAGAGTTTCCTCATTTTGCAGGGGCACTTCATTTTGCCAGCATTGTCTTATGTATAACGTCTGTCCTCTACTTTGATGTTTAATTCCTTATGGTGCAAATCTGACATATTTGGAAGGAGCCTCAGGGGTGCTAACTTCATACGATGGAATAGTTAACATTCAACTTCGGTTTAATAACCTACATCCTTTTTAGTTAATCTGACAGCTGAAGGAGGAAGGAATGTAGCATCTCGGATTTACAAGTGCCAGTATACTAAGAAATGTAAAGAAATGTGTTAATCTCCTGTAAAGCTGCTGCTTTTCAAGTCTGCCTGCAAGGAAAACAAACAAAAAGATTGAGCAGAAAAGGGGGGGGGGGGATTTTTTGTTCTTTTGGTAGCTTCACAATAAATTTGTGGGGTTTATAACTGGATTAAATGCTACTGTATGAGTTCAGGTAAATGGGACGCTGTCTCTTTAATATGAAATGGTATCTTACAGCAGCATTCATGAGAAATCAAAATGAATTTCCCATGTGCAAATAAAGCCATGTTTTTTGTCCTTTTTTCCTTCTCTACCATTCTTCTCTGCCCTTTGACCATAACGCACATCTTCACTTATGTCTTACTGCAGCATGGTTAACTTGTTGAAAAAAGTGGATGCCAACCAGTTGGCAAACATCCTGAACTTACGTAGATGGTGCCTGAACCTTGCAGATGCACATATGGTAGTAGCTACAGAGTTTGTGTGGCATCAGTTCTTGTTTGACAGCTTGTACGTCATATAATTGGCTCCATTCCCTTGTAGCTTCAGTTCAAAACTTCCTTGCTTTTAAATATTTGTTTAAGACCTAGGGGAAAATTCTCGCAGTCTTGAGGGCATTTGGGAATACTGTCATCTATCTACCCAAGGAAAAGGCCAGAGACTTTGTTAGCCTCAGTCTGCTTGGTAGTGACTCTACTACATGGTTCAGGAAGCTGCTTCAGTCTCTTCAGACCTTATGCTGTCCTCCTGATTTTCTTTGCTCTGTGAAGTTGTCTGCTTTTTTTGTAGGTTTTAAGTCATTAATTGGTTTTGAATCCTTTTTTCCATGCATGGATTTATCGGGAGAATTTACATGGAAATCTGGCCATCTACAAGATGCCAAATCTCTTTATTCATGCTGTTCAATCTAGTGCATGAAAAGCTTTCTTTGAGCATCTGAGAGCAGAGTCTATGAGACATCAGAGCTTCAAAGGATTCTTTGAGGAAAGTTGTCAAGGGGAAAGTCTTCCCAGAATAAAGTTTTCAGATTTTACATATTTTTACTTCAGTGGAGAGTGAGAGCTTTTCTTTGAGAGAACAGATTCTGTGCAAACCAAAATGCTTTTGTAAATAACATGCTGGGCTTCTGAGGGGAATCATGACCAGGCTTAAGCCCCGAAACTCTTGTTTCTGCCAACTTTGATGCTAGCCATCACAGGAGACATGATATCTCAGGTGGTCTGAAGCACACTAGTAGGCAGTTCTTACCAGTATGAACTGGGAGAGGGAGTTCACCTAAGGTCAGAGCTTTGTATAATGTGGCCAGGGCATTTCAGAGGCTGGTAATACCAAGTTTAAAATTGAGCAAGGGCTGATCCTGTGTCTTCAGACCACATCGTGATTTGTAGTGCTATGGAGGCACCTTCTTCCAGACAGAAATCTTTCATAATAGAAGTAGTGGAAATGGGTACTCCAAATGATACCAGACTTACAAAGGAGAGTGGGGAAAGGAAGAGAGGGATCCCCTTCCCATTCATGTTGCCACTTAATATGTATATAACTTCTAGACTCCTAACTGGATGGTTTTTCCCATGGAAGAACATTCTTTACCTCTAAACAAGTTGGGTTTTCTTACTTTTAAAGGATTTTACAGTTCCATCTAATTTTGTATTCAAGCCAGTTTCCTGGCAGTCCTTAGTCTTATAACTTTTAGCTTTCATTTTGTGTTTTTGTTTGTTTTTTTACTTCTAGAAAATGAACATGTGGCTTGACATTTTTTGAAGTTATAAAGTGGCTTGACATTTTTTGAAGTGATAAAGTTATATCCGAAGTTGTGATTTTTAGCTTTTCTGAAATTAACGTCTAGTAGCTATTTGACTGGAAAGAAAATCAACCTTCTGTAGAGCTCTTCAGATTTAGAATGTACTTGTCTGTTTCTTGCCTCTTTTATTGAGGTTTTGTTTTGCTGTATCAATGAAGTATGCCAGATTTGTTGCTAAAGGCTGAAGATGCAATTTTTAGGCTTTCTAATAATAACTGAAATAGAAGACTTCTTATTTTTAGGTTGAGTCTTTGACAAAAGCTGATTAGCAGAAGCCTCTTTAATTCTACCTGAGTAAAAAATACATAAGCTTGCAAAAAAAGTCATAACCTCACTTCTGTCAACTGTGCATGCAGAATGAAGAACTGGCAGATAATTATTCAGGTTTGAAAGTTGCTTTGGGCACTGTAATAGAAATGGGATGAAATCAGTTCAGTTGATCCCTGCTGTAGTGTTTCAGTAAATTGTTACAGAAAGTACTTTGCTTGATCATTAATGTTGTTTGCACAAGGGAGGATTGGCATTTATTTTGTAGGTAAAGGATAATCACTATAATCATTTGGTAATTACTCCATTCCTGATTGGTATTAATCATTTCATTGTGCACTCAGTAAACATTTATGTGATTGATTGTTGTAGGTGAACCTGCACCATTAATTCGTATCCCAAGTGGTAGCCTCATGAATGCTTTGGAATTGGTACTGAAGTTGTTGTGCATCATATTCTTTTGGTAATTAAACCCAAACCAAAACAAAAACCTAAAACCCCACCAAAAAACCCCAGACAATGAAACAAGACCTTGTGGTTTTGTCATTTTGATCTGGCTGGCTAGTTAAGGCCATGCTAACAGGTAACAATTAAATAGTGTGCTCAAATACCGAGCATACAAAGGAACAGGAAATTCAAACATGGGTGTGCTTTCAGTTGCTTAGAAGCAGAACTCTTACCTATCAGTATGTTTGTGTAATTACTTTAAATCAGCATCCTATAGTCTCATTCAGAGTCCTAGAGGATTAAAACTATACTACCACTAAGCCCCCAAATAAGTCCTTAGTGTCTTCAGAGGAGAGCCCTTGGGAGGAAGGCTTGTTACAGGTCATGTGATGTTCCTTAATGACAGTGTGTCTTTTTCCTCTTAAGGCATCGCTGGCTTCACTCAATGACGGATGACCCTCCAACTACTCATCCACCAGTTGCTCGGAAATTTATCTGGGAGAACCATAAATTCAATCTGAGTGGCACTCCCGGACAATATGTACCTTACTCCACTACTCGCAAGAAGATACAAGAGTGGGTCCCACCTACAATGGCTAGCAAATAGCAGCAAAAAACATGACTTGCCTCAGCTTTGGCTTTCAGCACAGATTGTATTTTCACTGGTTTTATTCAGAATAAAAGCCTTATACAACAGCTTTAATTTAGCATATTGAATTGAGGGGGAAATGAGTGGGAAAACATTTTGAAGAGGTAGAGGACAGACTGCATGACAAGTCTTAATCTCATCAAGATATTGGGCTTTTGTCGTATTGTCAGTGGCTCTTGTCTTCACATAAGCAGCTCCCAAACTCTTTTTAGCATGATAACCATTCCTGTGAGTCACTCCTCACATTTGTACCGTTCAACAGAATACAAATATAAACTTGAAATACAGGATTCTCATATTTAACGTTTATCCTATTATAGTTTCTTCATGGCAAATAATGTACTATTCATGTACTATTTTAGGAAGTCATTTCTTTAAATATTTATAAGACAAGTTAGAATAATAAGGCCAATCAAGGACCTTATGAAGGATTTTACTCATAAAATCTTTGTACATGAGGACAAAGTACATGTACAGCATGCATTGCTGTATTACAGTATGAGTCATAACACAAACTCTTGCAAGGCTATAGTAATCAAGTGACATCTCACCCCTTAACGGAACTTGGCCATATGCAGAAGGCCCCTGTCACAAATACCTTTTTTTTGTTGCTTCTGCGTTACTGAGATTTGTTAGTAGTTAGTCTCACAAGGGTTTGGGAATGGGCTGTATACCCTGTTGTGACAAGACTTTAATGGTCTTTGGAAGTTCAGAAAGTCCTTTTTTGGAGGAGGTGGAGAAGTACAACATACCAGAACCTATTTTCAAAATTGTGCAGTTGCAGGTTCACATTTGAGAGCTGTTTGTGGCTGTGGCTCTTTTCTTGCAGTTGGTTGGTTTGTATTCCAGTCTGCTCATATTTTTTTGCAGAGCTGCCCTTTTCACAAGGCCTCCCATATCTGATAATCCTGTCTGTAGACAGCTGATGGAGGTGGGATGCCACCCAGCCCCTCGCTCACACCACCACCTCAACTGGATGGGGGAGAAAATAGAAAGCTTGTGGGTTGAGATAACGGTGTGGAGAGTGCTTGCCAGTTACCATCATGAGCAAAAGAGACTTTTATTGCCAATTAAATAGATTTTGCACAGTGAGGAACAGAGGAAAAAAAATGTAATGTGTGATGGCTTTGTTCTCCTTAAGTGCTCTTTCCCAGAGGTGCCGCCATCTTGTCTGCAGGGCTCAGCTGTGCCCTGTGCTGGGTCAGTCAGAACCAGATGCGTCCGGCATGAGGCAGCCCCAGCCTCTCCTCACAGGGGCTGCCTCTGTGCTCCCTTATTAAATTCTGCATTAATTCATTACTTAAAGGTGGGTTTATTAGCTTTAATTGCTTTAAACTAGTCCTTAAACTAGCGAGGTAGGGAAGTAGCACGCACTGAGATCTCCTAACCTACCTAATTAAAAAAGGATCATGTTTAATTTACTCTAAGGCAACAAAAGCATCAAGCACGGCTGAAAGGCAATTTGAGCCATACTGAGCAGCAGACATGGAAAGGACTCATTCAACATTTTCATCTTGATAGATTATTTAACCTTAAGAACAAGTTTGCCCCAGTGCTGCTGAAGAGATTCCTTACTAACACTCATCTGTAAAAGCCCTGTGAGAACAAACCCAGGTAGAGCAATTAACTCTTCCTAGTTTCAGCCTCTGCCTTTTTAATGTGTTTTCTACCTATTTCATTCCTCTTTATTTGACCTGTGGATTTTTTTGGATTGCAGTATGAACACACATCGGGAGGTAAAGTTGAGAATGAGCCTCTGTTCCGGAGACAGGGATGCAGTAACTCTTCCTACACCTCCTGTGCTGAAGAGAGAAGCTTCAGAGCTGGTTTGTCATTTTGTCAGCTGGAACAGAAAGGCTGAGGGAGTGAACAGCTTCATGTACAGCAATACTGCGCAGAAAGGCAGGAAAATGGGCTTGTCCTCCTGCCCGCTGGGCTGAAGCAAGCATAGGGCTCGGTAGCTTGGTTTGGAAAATACCAGCAATCCCATTTCTGGAGAGGACAGAAACCCGCTCATCCTGCTTTAATCAGCAGGAACCACAAATGCTGGGGTTTAAACACAGGATTTCACTGACATCTCTTGTAATATTGCTTCTCCAAGGTAGACTGCATAAGGCATTTTCAGGACATAAAACACATGCAGAAAAAACAGGGGTCTTCCACAGGGCCCTCTCTAAATGCTCCTGCAATTCAGTCTTCATATGAGCAACCTCATTCACTTACGAAAGTTCACCTTTGCTGATGGCATCTGCCTCAGTATCTAGGCTCAGTTGCTTTCCGGTCTAAATGACATCTTAAATACCAAGCTGGCTGAGTGTCACAGCAGATGGTGTCTTCAACCAAGTGCAACTGAAGCACTGACAGGAATATTCCCCTTGCACTAAATGTGAGTTTTAAAAGAGGCAATGTTCTGACACAGGAACCATCTCATTAAGAAGACAAATACCTTTTCCAGGAGCAGAAAAGTGCTGAAACTCACTTTTATTTTCAAATTGTGTCTTTACCAGTAGCTTTCCACATCCCCACAGTCCAGGGCAGTCTTTTTGCTGTAGCTGTCTCGAGGCTATTGCTGTGCTGACAGCACACTCAGCCCTGTGCTTTGGCATGGAGCCCTTCTCTCAACAGGGCATTGCATCCTTCTTCGCTGCTGCCCAGGGATGTACCTCTCTCTCTGATACAGCCAAAACTGGACATGAGACAGGGTGAAGAACAATAAAGAAAGGAGCTTCAGGAGACCATCTCCCTGTGTGAAGGTCCCAGTAACAACAGGTCAATACTGAGGTGTGCAATACAGCTCTGCAGCACAGATCCTATGGCAGCTGCACCACCGGTCACATGTGCTGAGCTGGCAGTGATGCACAGCAGGGCATCCTGCCCAGTCCCCATCACTGGGGATGACTACCAGCAGAGTATTTATCAAGACCCTGGTAGCTGACCAGCAGCCCAGGACAGCACAACACACTCTTAAAATAGTAAGAGCAGGCTCCATCAAGAGGATCCTTTGGCAGCACACCACTCACAAAGCCTCCAGATTTTGACCTTCAGACCCCAAAATCACCCTGGCTGTCTAGGTCTGGAGCAGCTGGAGATTGTCTTGCAGACAGAGGACCTGTGCTGTAGATGAGTACAACACCACTAATCAATGCTCTTGAGACTTGGTATTAGCTGTGATGTTGAAAGCAGTTAATGAATCCACTGTGGCTATTTGGCAAAACTTCTCTTCATGAGACGAGATAGATGAGAGGCAACACCAGCATCACACTGAAGAGCCTACAGCAGAGTTATCATTTCATAACCATTCTAGCTACAGCAAGAGGAGAAATATTTGGCAGGCAGGGACATCCTAGACCATTTAAGAAAGCTGGAAGAGAAACGTAGGAGGCCCTGTCCTTTCCTGCCCTACCTGTCCTGTTCTACTGACTCCAGCATGATTTGCCCACCTGGCTCATTGACTCCACACTGAAAACATTGAGGTACTCACCACCTCACACTTCTGTGTCATATAAGCTCAGGCTTCAATTTTGGGGAATTCAATTTTGTTTCCTGCTAAGGTTGGTGCTGGGAAGCAGTCTTGAGTGGGAATTACAGGGACAATTATTTTGGATACAGTTGAAAGTCATCAGCCCAGGAAGCTGGGGTATATGTTTTCCACAGCTGTGATGTATTCAGAGTGAAACCTTTGAGTTACTAATTCTATGGGGCTTTTTATTCTGCTGGCAAGTGAGGGAGAGAGAGAAAACAGATCCTTGCTTTGCTAAGAGGTTACAACAACTGCTAGTTTAAAGGCTTTCCCTTCACATGGTGTTCATAAGAGGTGCACAAAAGCAGGTACTTCCAGGTGGGGGTAGGGGTGGCAGCCTTTAAATGGCACTTTAGGTTCCTCACGCAAATCCCACAGTAAATGCTGGATTACACCAGCAGGAGGCCTATCTCAGTGGAAGAGCACATAGCAACCTGTGTCAGCGGGGAAGTACCCAGCAGGAATTTCCTTCCCAGAGACCTGCTGAGCTTTGAACACCACCCTCAGGTTCCCCAGGCACAGCAGGGCCCACGCACTGGAGCTCAAGGTGGCTCATGCTTCCAGCCAAATTTCAGTGTGCAATCCAGGAAGGGGAGTGCCTTCCTGTGCCTGCCATTCCCAGCTGCCAGCAGGAGTGTGACCACTCTCAGACCACTCTCCCTTCAAGAGGATCTTGAAGCCCCTAGATACTTGCCTTTGCTGAAGAACCAGATCTTGCCATTTCCTTTACTTGCAGTTTTAAGTCACATGAACCAAGGTCATGTCATTTCCCAGACTGATGCGTTTTGCAGGCACTGCTAGACTTGTTCACATGTGACAAATACAAAGGGCAGAATTGAAGCAGGATTTTGAGGAAAAGGAGCATTTTAAAAATTTATATATGTAATAATCACCTATAGGATCATTTTTTTTTTTAAAAAAGTACCTTAAGACTTATAATTTCCTCTACGCATTTTAGTTTGAGATTTTGATTCATGATTTTTTCCTGTTAAATATTTAGAGTAAGAAAAAATTAGAAGATGAATATGTCCACTAAGTAATATGCATATGCACAAATTCACGAATACGCTTTCAATAGGAAAAAGAAACACCAAATTTAGCATAAAGACTATATTTAATTGGAAATTTGCATTGCAAAGTTTCCAACAAACAATGCTAACTTTTCTTTGTCCAGGTATGAGGGTACATAATACAAGTTAAGAGCTGATATTCTAATCAAAATCAAAGTGTCTTGCTTGTTAAGTGAAATCATGAATCACCTCATTTAGATCAGTTTATGCTGCACTACAAACCTTTAAAAGGCAGAAGAAATTCCTTTTGATGTTGCAGCCAAAAATGTTTGTGTGCCTGAGAGTGAAAGTAACAGTTACTGGCTAATTTTCGGTGGATATTTAGAGCAGGAGCAATGGTTACAAGACAGCTTCTCAAGTCACTTCTAAAATCTAAATTGTTTGGGATTTGTTCCCATTAAGAAGATATGCAGAATGCTAACATTTTAAGAGCCTTTTTCGTCGTGTAAGTTACCCATCACAAACTACATGAATAGCTTCATGTAATTTAATCTCTGTAGTAACAGTGGCTGAAAAGTCTATTTAAATAATCTGTAGTAGTGTTAGCATCACTTAAGCAAATTGTAGCTCAAGAGGCTTCTGGTTTACATTCATTTATATTGCTAGAATACTGTATCTATTTCTTTCTCTTTGTCTATGGTGTAATTTCTTTCCCACTCCTCTAACAGACCACTCAATTTTTCCCTCTGATAATATGTTTTAAATATTAGCTTTAGGGCGAGTGGTTGTATGGCTATTTTATATCCTTCATAGCCCAAAGGATTTTTAGTTGATGGAATAGCAATCCATCAAACACAGCCTGAATGTAACAGATGAAGTCTCATGTGGCTGAGCATTCAGACACATGCCTATTAATACTTTGGTTTTTGAGGGTAACCATCCGTAAAAATTCAGCAAGGCAAAACCTAATTCAGCAATATCTGTCCATGTGGCACTTCCCTTGTGTCTTGCAGTGAAAAAATGGCCAGAGGAAGCAAAGAAACTGTAGCATGTTTTAATTGGAGGCAGCTGTGTTAAAGAAAGGGATTTATTTACCCTGGCTGTTGAAAGGTTCATGGAGCTGCAGTACTTTCCAAATCAAAAGGCTAAGTGCAAGGGTTTTACAGCATGAGCCTCAGGTACATCTTGCTTGCCCACAATGCAGCAGCAAGACCATTGTTGGCACAAGTTAGATGGTTTTGTTCTTTGGCACATCTCAACTTGACCTTGAACATCTCCAGTCTGACCTTTATCTCTCTGGGATCCAGCATAAAGGAGGCTTGGGACACTCAGCACAAAGATAGCCTGTGACAGAGACCTCTCCACCTTTGGCAAGGGGAGATCACCTCTAAATCTCAACCTGAGCCTCTTCACTGCAGGTCTAAATCAGGTGCCAACTCTCGGCAGCACTCTTGGCCTTCTGGGTATATCAAAGCTTAAATTCTGGATGTCTGTGCCCGAGGAAGCCATTATTAATAATATGAATCTATGCAGCAGAGCAAGTCTGACAAGAGAAACAGAAGCCAACAAGGGAGTTGCTCTATCTTTCTTCTGTTTCATGGGTGGGAGAGGATGCAGGTGGCACCAAGAGCTCTGCCTGCCACTTGGAAGTCATGGTGGCTTTGAGGTCTCTCCAGCAGGAGTCTGGCCAGGCAGCTGGAAAACACATCTCTTCACTCCAGAGTTTGCAGATTTCTGGGAATAAGTATTAAAATGGAGAAAAAAAAATAGCCCTGCCACTCAAATGCTCACAGAGAGGCAGCATGAACTTTGAGTGATCGACTCACGTTTGTGTATTTAAAGAGGAAACAAATCACAGAATAAAGCAAGATTTTTTTACATTAAAGTTTAGAAATTCAACCTTTTTACTCATTTTAAAAAGGAAGGTGAGAGGAATATCTGTCTTGATGTCCTCTGTCTTAGAAAAAGCTTTCTTCACTAATTCAGTATTGGCTGTGACAGTTAAAGCCCATGGGAAAATCGTACAGAGGTGACATGGACTCAGACATGGGATTGAGAAAAGAGCCATGGCCTGCAGGTCAGACACAATCTTATGCTGTCTGAAAAAGCTCAGTCTGAAGGCATTCATACTTTTGTTTGTGAAATTCTTTTTTGCTATTGGATTAAAACCTGCCTTGTTTTCCTTTGACTCCTTCTATTTAATTTGTATTCTCCTCCAGTGCAATCTGGTTTCATTTTTGTAAATAAGCTTTTTCAGATGGGGCTGTCTGTCCTACAGTGCTTTGGCTGTAAACACGAACAGGAAATATTAATTTGTGGTTTATCAATTTCAAATGATTTGTAATGGACTTCCAGTGATGGACTTCAAATAGTTTCTAATGGATTTTTTTTTTATTTAAAAAAATCTGACACATCTGTTAGTCTTTGGGTTTTTAAAGCTTGTTTTGGCCATTAAAGTTTTGGTTTTGGAAAGCAGCAACAGAAGCCAATGTGTCCTAGCAGAATCACTTCAAACTGTGCAGTAAATAGCAATGTGTCTTATGACGTATTTGAAAGCACACAGATTTAGAAGGTAAATACTAATTCAGCACCCACCTATTACTTGCTGTAACTGATTATCAGAGCTGGATGAGCATGGCTTCTTTTTGTAGGTAGGTAGGTACGTAGGTAGATAGATACCCAGCAACATAGAGCTGGGGCCCCAGAGCTGGCTCCAGGCACTTGTCTTTCCTTTTCCTGTCTTGCCAGGAATAGGCTGCTCAGAAGACACTGGCATTGGCCTCTGCTCAGCTCTGTGACTGCGTTCTCTGCTGTCATGTGTTAATTTATGGTTATTTACATCTGTAACAAGCAAAACTGAGGCACAGAGATGAATCCCAAATGTAACATCCAGCTTTGCGTGGTGACTGGGAACCATATTAGCCATCAGATGTGAATGTCCCTGCTGGGCTCACACAAATCCACAACAACCACATCCCTGCAGCATACATGTTGCTGGGAGGAGGCTACCTGGCCCTGTTTGCCCTTCACCCTCTCCAAAATCTGGCCTCCTGGCAAGGTGCCAGTCACTCACTTGGATCCAAACAATCATTAGACATCTGTGCTAATTTGCAGCCTTTATCCCCAAAGCCATAAAACCTCTCTGAAGCACAATAATTCCTGTTACTTGCTACTTAGCACTGCAGCTTACAAAAGAAAGGACAGTAAGTAACTGCTGTGTAAGCCACACAACAGCTGCTTTTCAGCCTACAACCTTACCTTTACAACTACAGCCTTACAGCTACAGGGGTGGTGGTGGTGGCTCTATCACCCACTCATGCTATGGCTGCAGGCCTGCATCTAACAGCAGAGGAAAAGCACAAACTGATTTCCAAAAGGCAAACACTAATGCAGTTAACATATCCATTGTGGCCAAGCACAGACTGGATGCTCCAAATGCAGCCTGTGAGCACAATGACATACCTGCAAAAGGAAAGTGGTGAGCAACAACTAATCTGTTCTATATCACTTGTCAAATTGCAGGGAAAATAAACTTCTCCCTTCTCCTAAAGCCCAAGTGGGTTTTTGTCTGTACTTGTAGCTCCAATTACTCGGGATTGCAATTGCTGTTGTACTCAGCACTAGGAAAACACAAGCCATAACTGACCATCCAGGCTTGATTGCAGCAACAAATTTGTATTATACAAATTGCCCATTTGCATAACACCACACTGGGCAAAATGAATGCCCTCATGTCACAACATATAATTCTACAGTATAATTAACTTCCTGCTTTCCAATTAACTAAATAGCCTCTTGATACAGAAAGATATCAAACAAACAACTTTTATCACCCACCACATGCTGCCTAGAATTAAGTATTTAAAAGTTGCTGTGGCCTAGCAGTTGTGTGTTACAATTCGTACAAGTCTTTCAGAAAAGACATTTCACAGACATCTAAACAGTATCTTTCCTGAGCAGCTTGCCACTGTCAACTAGGAGCTGTGAGTGCATTTGTAACACTATCTTGTCCTCCTTGTTCCCTTTCTGTCCTTCCCCTGTGCCTCAATTAAAATAACATTAAAATAAGATTTATCAATTAAACTCTCCTAAGAGAGATATTAACCTCCTAAATATATATGGAATATAGTGCTTATCACTTGAGTTGCTTGAGCCTTTAATTGTTTTTCAGTAGCTATTTAACTTTGGTATACATTTAGTCTATGGGGGACCTTTTCTCAACTCCAGTACTGCATGGAACTCTCACTTCATTTATCCCCCAAAAGCCATGCCCCTGTGGGTCAAGAAAGCCCAAGCCTGTGGGGTGCATAAATGTTTTGTCTCTACATTGTGGTGAATCCTTTAAGAGCACTGAAAAGCCTTTCACTCACTGTGCTGGATTACTCAGGTTTTGCTGGGAAGCTCCACACTGTCAAGAGCATTGCAGCAATAGCTAGTGAGATCTGCAAGCAACCTCTTTCCTGCAGCTTGGCTTTTCCACAGCAGGAGATGCTACTTTTACAACGACTGTAGCAGGCAGCGGGAGGCCAGAAACTTGAACAGATTTTGTAGCTATAATTGCTTCTGATAGGAAAGCAGGGGGAAATTCTCTGCCAATGGGGTCATGATTATTGCTCTCAGGTGCATGGGTGCATCTTTCCAGCTCCTCTGCAGTTGCCTGCATGCTATTGGCCACCTTCCAACTCTACCCACCAAAACCAACTCTCCTGCTGCGCTGCGTCATTCCTGGGGCTGGCACTGCAGGTCTGTGTGCTGTCTCCCATCCATCTTCCCTCATCCACAGCCAAGGGGCTTTGTGCCACCCCTGACATGCCACTAACTGTCTGCCTCTCATTTTCCCTGTCTAATGCTGCAAGGTTGCCCTTCTGGGTGTTAATACCATGCTCATTACCAATTCAACTGAGTGCTTAATACAATTGTACCAATCCGATCTCCAACCTAACAAAAACTGGTCTCTTGTTTCTCCCCGCACCACATATCCTAACTAAAAGGTTGAGAAAGTTGCATGATTACCTACCAGTATGAAGGAACTGAGCAAGAGATGTGAGATTTCTATTTTGTCCTGCTAGGACATCATTCTTGCCCATTTTCCTTTCAAATACAAGTGGCTCTTTTGTTACTCCACAGATACTGGAAAGATCTCCTGTTACTGTCTGAGTCTGACAGACATCCATTAACTGAGCAAAATAGACCTTTTAATCTCTCCTCTTAGAAATTGCTAATTTGCATTCATATTTCTGAGTTGAGTGAAACATCTCAGGTTTGGCTAAAGCATATCTTCTTGCAGAGCATCCCTTCTTGCTCTGTGGAAGCACTCTCCTTGACCATATGTCATCATGAGCAATTTCCTCCACTGTTATAAACCTGGGCCTAATTTCTAATTGAATTTGTCTGGCTCCAGCTCTCTGCCACTGGATCCTGTTGTTGTCTTGCTCTACAAGCTGAGAGAAGTCCTGACTACCCAGTATTTTCTGCCTAGGAAAGCACTTGTACACTGTAATCAAGTCACCTCTCACTTTCTTGACAAGCTAAACAGGTAGGATCCTCTGTCTCTCCATGAAAAGTACATTTCCTATGTAAATTTTGTGGTTCTCTACCCTGCTTGATTTTTCCTCTACCTTTTCAAAATGAGGATTACCTACCATACCAATCCTGTAACCAAAGTGTTAAATTATTCTTCTGCTTACTTTATTTTCCTCATGCCTGCAGCAAGGAGTCAAGGATGCACTACTCTCATTTGTTGGCTGCAGGATTGCACAGGGAGCTTGCCTTAGGTTGTCCTGAGGGCAGTGCATGAGCAGGTCCCACATGAGAAGTTTAGCGGTGGTTTGGCACTTTGCAGCAATGGTGGGCTCCTCCAGCACCAGTACCAAGTACTGCTTACCCTGTGCTCCAGACCTTTTACCATCACATCCATCTCCTGCTGGGTGCAGCTCTGCTCTCAGACACACCCCTCTAGTTTAAGAGCTGCTGAATTGTTTGTTAGCAAACACTGAGAGGGAGTACAGGGTAGGACATATACTTGAGACAAAGCCGGCAGAGCTGAATAAAAAAAACATACTCATGGGAACTGCTGAGTTGGGCAGTTCTTAAACCACTTAGCAAGTGCTTTCTGACATGCTATATTGCTAACTTTTCATCAGGTTTTACACAGTACAGAATTAACCCCCCTGCAATCATCTAGGTGTGTTACATCCCCACGTTTACCTGTTCAAACCTGTAATCTGAAGTGGTGAAATAAGATTCCTTTGGCAAGCCTTAGAAATATCACAACAATTGATACTCTGTGCCTACAGTTAGTTCTTGGAGTGCTGTCACCCCCTGTTGTCTCTACTAGTATTGTTTTTCCACACTCCCAGTCACTGCGAGGGTACATTTATCTTAAAGTCAAGTCACTTCAACTAGCACAGTGTAAGTATTTTTCCAGTCTCCTGGAATTTCCCCACTACCTTCAAAATCAAGGTCAGTGAAAAAGAAGGATTATTATCCGACTCTTTTACCACTCCTGGGGTACACTGATACCTAAAAATGCCAGGTTAGTAACATGCATCCTACACGTCCTCCTCAGATCCTGATGATCAAAGATCAGATTCCCTCTAGTTGTTATGAATTATATGAATCCTATTTTTTCTAGACACAAAATAAACATCTTAAGCTGTTCTGTAGCATTAGCACTTTTACCATCCTCTTCTGAACCATTTACTCTCCTGAGATGTTTGGCTCTTTGTGTACTTCTCTATTGACTTTAGCCTCACAGCTGGCATGCAAACCTCCTCAGTAGGAACTGCCTGACCTTTATAGGAGATGGGTAAGAATATAAGTCTTTGCATACCTCATTTTTCCACTCAGGGTAACCTGGAGACTAGGAAAACTGCTCTCCCAGAGGTGCAACAAAGCTGATGACAGCTGTGGGGAAGAAACAGGCCACGAAGCAGCATTTGTTCACCATCCCTTTCTGATTACTGTTTTCAGCTGATGATAACCTGCTCACAAGCTCATACAGGCTTTTCAATGATTGATGACACACCACTCTATATGACAGGGATAAGTGCTTTTTGTTGGGGTAGATATAGTCAGGCTGGGGAGATTGTTAAGGAAAGATGGAATGAGTTTTTCTGTGATGTTAGGTTTAATGTATAAAGAGGAGGATTTTTCTCTTGCATATGTTTTGTGTTACTTTAGTGTATTTACTTCTGACTGGCATCAGAGGAACTTCGGGGGATTGCAGGTCTGTTTTAACACATTGCAAGGCTGTAGCAAAGCCAGAATATAGGAAGCAGCAAATGCTAAAATTGCACCTTATTTATATATTAGTGAAAAATTGCCCTGCAGAAGGCTTTGCTGACTGGTAGGGGAGTGTGTTCACTCAGTTCACAGACTGAACCAGGGCTCAAAACCTCAGTAAGGCTGTTCCAAGCAGCTACTGAGCAAGCCATCAAAAACTAACGGGGTGGCTTCACACCAGCTGTAACTGCACTCCTAATTTAGCATTTGGTGGCTCTAAAACAGTAGTACTTTTATAGTTGCTTGTCAAAATCGCCAACTGCATTAAAATATCATGTTCTATATATATTACCTGATGTGTTAGGCCTTACTTCTTTAGTGGCACAAGCTTTATTTTGACTCTATTACTCTTGATTCACCCTGTCATTCAGAAATTTCTAAAGGAAACTAAATTGCACTCCACTGCCCCTATTTCTGACTGTGATAACTGCTATATATTAAGATTTTTTTATCAGCACTGGTGCTTCCTGGATCACTGGCTTCCTAATGTGTGAGCCCCGTGAAGAATTTGGCACCACCATAATGCTGGTCTTTTGCTTTGAAGATAGGATGTCTGGTGTTAAGCGTGTAACAGAGAACAGGGGTATGGTTCCACGCAGAAAGTGAGAGGTGCAGGTACCAAGGAATTCAAGTTCCTACAAGTTTTGTAAATACTGACACCTGTGTAAAGGAGAAAGAATGAATTAACACTGCACTAGGAGGTGGGCTGCTCACCTGAGCTTCACAGTCCCTCGTGCTGCCTGGCTTGCCCTTCTGCACCACACTGCATGCTCCAGCTAGCAGTAATGCACAAGTGAACCAGTGTGATGGCAGACAGGGAGCATGGAAAGCAGAGGGGAATTAAGGGGGTGTGGAGGAAGCAGAGCCTGTGATGAGTTATATACTGAGGAAAAAGCCAAAGCCATTTTGGTGGGTGCACGAGGCCATGGGGGCTTCCCTAGTTCCAGCACCTGTGCAACAGCATTTGTATTTACCTACACTTAACAGCTGGCTCATGGAAAGTAATAAATTGAACCACGAGGTGAAAGGCTGCCTCATCATTACCAGCTCTCCGTGCTGTCCAAGTTCTCACCTAGTTTTTCTGAACAGAAAGTAATGGCTTTCTGTGGTTTGACTGAATCCCACTACTGTAGGCACACGGCCATTCTCTTCCCTTCTGCCAGCCCACAAGAGTTGAATCAGTTTAATGCATGCTGCCACAGTAGATTTATTTACATTTGTTCAAAACCAGAAGTCATACTCTGTGTGTAGAGTATTGGCTAACACCAAAAATTAAAAAGTCCTATGTCAGGACACGTTATATTTTGAACTTATGGTTCTAGCATTTGATTTACCATTCAACAGCCAAAATACATAACAACAACCTCTGTGATGAGAATTGGCTTTCATATGATGGGTTTTATGAAGTAGTAAACATTACATTACTTGGCCAATTCCACACAGTCATCCATGCCTTTCCATTTTCCCCTGACAGCCCATATACCACTCACAACATACTGCGTTGAGGTAAAAGATAGGAAAATTCCACCTAAATAGAAGTCATCTTGTCAGTGTCTCACTTTGGAGTGTGATGGTGCTCGCAGCCTTCAATCTGGTCACAGTTTACATCGCTGAGCTTTAAATGGAGATTATCTTGATGGAAGCCTTTTTAAGTCTGAGAGATACCGATTTTGTATTGAAATACCAGATGTCATGCTGAGATTAAATATATTCTTTCATTCTAACCAATTGCAGGCAAGCTGTCTGATCTGATACCGCATACTAGAGTTATATTTTTTGTCATGGTCTGTGCTAAAGACCACTTTAAAAAACTGTCAGGAGATTCCTGACAGCTTTATTTGTACTTGGTAATTAAGGGCCTGATTTTATGTCCAAATAGCTCTGGAAAATGCTGCCATTTTTTTTTTGCCAATTTTTTGCTTTATACTACTGTTACTCATATTGTTTAAAATAGTCTTTGTTCTGCAGGAAGGAAACTGGCTTGAAATATTGCCTTGGGGTGGGGTGACGAGGGGAGGGGACATTCACAATACCTATTTTAAGTCAATTCCCTCATTTGTCCTGTAAGGACTCACCCTATAGGCAAGGTAGAGGTAAACAACTTAGTGCAGCTGAGCTGGGCACTAAGCATCTTGTGTGTGAATACCCACCAAAAGATACACAAACTGGGAAAAGCAGAGCAATACTTTGGCATTTGTTCTGAATTGCCATGTTCCCAGGTTCTTGCTACTATCAAAAGTAGGCCGTTGTTAAGATTTTGAACTACACCATGCCTCCAGTTAAGCCATATTTGTAGTTTTGCTGAGGAGAAGGACTTGGGGGTGTTGGTTGATGAGAAGTTCAACATGACCCAGCAGTGTGTGCTCACAGCCCAGAAAGCCAACCATATGCTGGGCTGAATCAAAACGAGTGTGACCAGCAGGTCAAACAAGGTTATTCTGCACCTCTACTGCGCTCTCATGAGACCCCACCTGGAGTACTGTGTCCAGCTCTGGGACTCCCAACACAAGAAGGATGTGGACCTGTTGGAGTGAGTCCAAAAGAGGGCCACAAAGATGATCAGAGGCCTGGAGCACCTCTCCTACAAAGGCTGAGAACTGGACTTGCTCAGCCTGGAGAAAAGAAGGCTGTAGGGAGACCTTAGAACAGCTTTCAAATACCTAAAAGGGGCATATAAGAAATCTGGAGAGAAACTTTTTACAAGGGCCTGTAGCAATAGAACAAGGGGGAATGGCTTTAAATGGAAAGAGGGTAGATTTGCATTAGATATTCTTCACTATAGGGTGGTGAGGCACTGGCACAGGCTGCCCAGAGAAGCTGTGGTTGCCCTGTCCCTGGCAGTGTTCAAGGCCAGGTTGATGGGGCCTTGAGCAACTTGGTCCAGCAGAAGGTGTCCCTGTCCATGGCAGGGGGGTTGGAAGTCCATGATCTTTAAGGTCCCTTCCAACCCAAACCATTCTATGATTCTATGATGTACACACCTGCTGGGACTATTGTGAGTTATGCTCTTTAAGACAATTTGTAATGAGAGAGAATCTGCCCCTCAGAATGCCCTTCATGTGAAGAAGATATTGATAATGGACTGGGGAGGAATACAGTGGAGGAATATTTCTAAATTGCGTTTCTTCTACAGAGGCAGTGGAAAGCAATGTTGAGAAAGAAAGTCATTTCAGGACAGTCTAGCAATATATGGGGTAAGTGTAAGAAAACGTTTCAACACATAGTAAACTTTAAGCTATTTGAGCAAGTGCTTAAGGGACTCAATGATATTATTAAATGCTTTCCTGAGTCAGGACTAATATCTGACTGTTTATATAAAATTAAGAATTCTGTAAGCTTAGCCAGAATGCATAACTGAAGCCAAAACCCAGTTTGATAAAAGCTCTACAGCCCAGGCAGCCTTTCAGAGGGCAGGCACTCTCAAATGTCAGTGCAGTGAGGAGATGCAAAGTATTTCCTGGTTGCATCAGCGCTGTATCTGAGTTAGCCAGCTCTGGGAAAGGCTGGGCTTATTTTCACAGGATCCATGGGGCAGGATTGCTGCACCTATAGAGCAGGTTAAGCCAAACGCAAACTCATTTCGTATCTTTTAGAAAATATATAGGCTTGAACAGAATGGCAATTAACTGAAATTGCTACAAATGCAGCTCTGTGTGCTGAGCTCAGCAAAGTTACGTTTAGGTAATTTCCTAAGTAGCAAGGTAGCTACTTGCCATCATGCCATGAAAACGCTGGAGGGGAACATAAATCCCGACTGAGCTTGTTTCTTTAGCCACAGGATAATGTATTTCCATTAATAATGACCAGTTCTACCTAACTGGAATATTTTGTTTCGTCCAATGGGTTTTTGCTCCTTGAGCTTACTCATGTGCTTCAAAATACATGCTTATGTGGTTTGCTTGTTCTATATTCGCTTTACTAGTAACTGCGGGATCCTGGTACTAATGCCATCACTGTAACCATTTTGATCTCATGACTACAGTGTGATGTTGAAATAATGATACTGAATGAATGTATGTTTGCTACTTAGTTTAGCAACAACTCTCTTACATTCCAGCTGAGTTCCTTTACTAAGATCAACCTATCTAGATCTGTCTCTCTGTTGTTCAAAATGTATCAAAATAACACCATTATAGCCACTTATTAAGCTACAATTTTTCATACTCATTTCTCCTGCTTGAAGTACAAGTTCTATTTTAAATACTATGTTTATTCAACAAAGTGGATGTCTTTCATCTTGCATTAGCTCAGATTAAAGCATTCCCATGTAAAATTTTCTACTCCCCTGCAACAGCCTGTGGAGGCAGAAAGGAAAAGTCAGCTTCAAAATCTTTGCTGGCCTGAAGCACTTGATTCCTGACTACTAGGCAGTTTGCTAACTCATCTAATTCAAATACAGAAAAGGGTGAGCAAGCAATAAACCATTTCAAATCAATCCATCTGGCAGTAGGTAGAATAGCTATAATGAACAGCATGTTTACAGAGCACATTTCCTACTCAGTCTAGTCATTTACAGAATTCAGGTCATGGATATCATAGGTTGTCTGAGAAGCATTAGTTGCAATGATATGGCCAGCATGTGAAAGGGGAGTTTGAGGGTAATTTATGATGATGGATGTTTGCTGTTTATGCACACTTCATTAGTTAGGTCAGCCTCAGTAGGGCTCCTGAGACTTCTCTGCTTTCCCTGCTGCTTGCTGATGCCTTTTGCTGAGTTCATAGGTGAGTGAACACGAACATGTGGGTTTGGATAGATCATCTGCTTTATGATGATGTCGTGGTTTAACCTCAGCTGGCAACTAAGCACCAAGCAGATGCTTGCTCACTCCTCCCATGTTAGGATGGGGGAGAGAATTAGAAGTGCAAAAACTTGTGGGTTGAGACAAAGACAGTTTAATAGGTAAAGCAAGCGCCACATACACAAGCAAAGCAAAACAAAGAATTCATTCACCAGTTCCCACTGGCAGGCAGGTATTCAGCCATCTCCAGGAAAGCAGGGCTCCATCATTCATAATGGCTACTTGGGAAGACAAATGCCATCACCGGGAACATCCCCCCTTCCTTCCTCTTCCCCCAGCTTTATCTGCTGAGCCATGTGGTCTGGAATATCCCTTTGCTCAGCTGGGGTCAGCTGACCCTGCTGTGTCCCTTCCCAAGTCCTTGTGCACCCCCAGCCTACTCGCTGGTGGGGTCGTGTGAGAGACAGAAAAGGCCTTGTCTCTGTGTGAGCACTGCTCAGCAATAACAAAACCATCCCTGTACTACCAACACTGTTCTATAAGTTCAAAACAAAGCCCCATACTAGCTGCTATGAAGAAAATTAACTCTACCAGCACAAATGACTAAGGATCGCATGGGACATCTGTTACTGGGCTGTTAGAAATTGCCATGTCCTTCAGTACAGAAGCTGGGAATAATATATTGCAGTGCTTCCAGTATTTCCCTCTTCAGCAGGCAGACGAAAGAAACAGTCTAGTAAGTTTCTGTTTAAAATACGGCAATTTGATTTTGACTTGATATGTTCTAGGATCTAACAGGATCCTAAATTCATTCCCAACATGAGGAGCTTTGCATCTGCCTCTACCAATGCTGCAAGCATAATGTCTTGGTATTATAAATCTTTGAATTTCCTTCAGTGGGAACACATGTGTACATAAATAATAGCAGGATTTGGCTTCCTGTATGCAAAATTATTAGGCAAATCAGTAGGAGCCACAAACCCAACTGAGTAGCTATCTCAAAAGCAAGAACATGAAGTACTCTTTAATGATCCTGAACATGGCAGCTAAATTCACAGCAAGTCAGAAGTTATACCACAGTTGTGGTAGCATACTGTTTAGCAAGGACAAGCCAATTTGTTTGCTTTGTGAATGTGGAATAACGCTAAATTTTTACACTTATAATCAATTTTTTTGTATAAATACACATGGAAGCATTCATACAGGCAGAATGGGAACATTTACTTGATCAACATCACGTGCCTCCCAGATTTCTAGGAAGGACACAGTAAATAAATGTGGTTTATAATTGCACCTCTTTTTGCTGAATGACAGCTTCCAAGAAATAGTGACAAGGACAGTTCTGGACAGTTCTGGACAGAGGACTCACTTAGGTTGCTTACTGCAGTCGAAAATTGTGAAAGCAAGAGAGCTGGAAATACTACAGTAAGATGCAATATTGAAAATTATAAACAAAGTCCCTTTATAAATTCCAATTACAGGTGCACCATTTGCCATTGTCATCAAGACGCCACTGGAGGTGAGACCAAAATATGCATCAGCAGGAACTGAGACTGTGTCCCCACCATGTGAGCATCTTGGTAGCAAAACTGCTCTAAAGATGTGCTTCCACTTCCTTCCCAGCTCTCCTGCACCCCACAGGCTTTTTCCTTCAGCTCTGCTGCAGGTGTTGCAGCAGTTAAGCAAGTTCAGCTTAAGAACTGAACTGACAACACTCCAAGTATATGCACAATGGTAACAACATGTTTGCTGTTAATGGGAGTACTTACATTGGAAATACTTGTCCTTGAAACCAATATTCATGAACCTGGCGTAATTGCCATATTCCAAATAGCTTATTTCAGAAAGTTTAGTTAAATCATGCTTATTTTAGACCTGCCTGTAGGCTGATCTGAAATTCAGTAATTGATGGCACTATAATTTCCTGTACACCTGTAAGAACCACAAAGCGCAGCTCACTAGTCTGTGTCTGGTATGAATAACTAGGATGATGCTCATATTCTATTTTTCATTTGTGTATATAGCATTATTTTATTTTTATTCTGGGCCTTATGAGTAGACAGCTACTCCCTTTCTTCTATGCACTGTCTCATTGCTTTAAATTGACACCTCTTGGAAGAGAGAGACAGCATGCGACAGGTGTACAGAATCTGAGATTGATAAGGCTATGCTTTCATTCATTATAATGACTAAGAAGGAGTGAAGACTGACATTTCAATCACTGATTAATAAAGACTTGCTGTATTCCCATTCATGAACATGTTAGTCAAATTCCAAAACACTTTTAAAAGGATATTATTATTACTGAAGTTTGACTTAGTACTTTCCTCTCATATGACAGTGTAGAAAAATCTCGATCAATAAACAGAATTCTAATTAATCTTAAAACTCCCCCAAAATTACTGATTTTTTTTTTTTTTTTTAATTTAGGGAAATATCTTTTCTGCTTACAGACTGGAAAGAGGCAGGACTTAAATATATACTTTCTGTAGTTCAAAGGGTCACTAAACCTCAGCAGAGCCAAAGGACTAATGCACACCATTCCAGAAAAGACAGGATCAGGCTGGGCTGTGTTACTTCTAATTTGTTATGGACAGAGGTCTCCAACTCATACTGACTGAATTAAAACATTATGACAGAGACTAATGCCAGAGCCTGCTGTGAAGGACTTGGCAGAGCAGGGAATGAGCCCTGTCTCACAGCGCAGCTTTGCCCACAGCTCCTTTTCCTGGAGGAGCTGGTGCTCAGTAATGGGCTGGTCCATGCTCCTGCAGAGCAGTACACACCAGTCACCGTAGGAAGCCACTCTTGACCCCAGCTTTCGCAGGCTACCAAGCTCTAGCTTGCATGAAAGCAGCCTGGACACCCCTGCGGAGGGACAGGCAGCAGAGCTGCCGTCTTGGAATACATGGTAACAGCTCATGGGAAAGAAAGTCACCACACAAACCCAGTCTGAACATGCATGCAGGGTAAAGGAGGCAGTCACACAATCTTGTCAAGTCTTGTCTGCTGTTACAACTATTCCTCTTCCAAATTCTTTGAGCCTTCTCTCCCAAAGCAAGACTTAGTTTGATTTGAGCAATTTCGCACCAGTTTCTTTCCTTGATTCCACTGCCAAATGAGATTGATTTGTCAAGTTTTTCTCACTTTCTGATCTTGTTCTTCATCAAGATGGCAATCACACGTCTCACCCCTAAGAGATGGCAATCACTCATCCCTAAGAAGCTTACAGGATTTTTTTTTGTTTTGGCAGTGAACAAGTCATATATTTCCACTGTTTGGCTGTGACAGTGACTGTTCCCTGTCTTGTGTTGACTGATTAGGTGAGGTGCAGATATAGACAGTCTCTTTATTCTAATAAAACTCCACCTCTTGCTTGGGCTGATTGGGTGGAGAGAAGGTTTTGTTCCCATAGCAACATTCTGCGTGTGAGCCTGCAGAAATGAGGCTGGCTAGAGGCATTTCAAACGTGCTGCATTTAAACAGCGAGTTGTACAATGTAGTTTAATTTTTTGCATCTGACAGAATTGTTTAGTAAATACCAGAGAAACAAAGAACAAAATCTTTGCATCCCCATATGTGAAACTTTAGCCTGCTGATGATAGGTATGCTATAGAGCATAGCATGAACTGCTCTTGTGAAATGCACGCAGTGAAGCAACCTGACCGCATTACTATCAGTTGTCTGAACAGAGAGCACAACCTTAAGTAAAAATCAGTCCAAAGCTCAAATGTTGCTTTTGTAAGGGTTCTTTTACCTTTGGCTAGGACACCACCACGCTTGGCGTTTGCAGGGAACTTTCTCTGCTAGTATGCTGAGAAAAAGTAAAACCCATGCAGGAGGTTGTATCTCAGAGATAGTGAGATAGGCAGCAGTAATGGAGGGGCCATTGAATTCTTGCAGAAGTGGCAGATAGGACCAAAGAAGAAGTCTTTCCCAATGCAAGGAGCTGCTGAAGGAAGACATCACTGGAGAAAGAATGGAGGACAAACACAATTTAGGTTCTGGTTTTTACACTTCACCCTGTAAAGGCTAATCATGCAGTAGCTGGGGTAAATTTTGTGGCTAAAGAGGATGGAATTAGACTTCAGCAACAGAGGGACAAGAAAAGGAATGTATTTCACTTCAGGACCTTTGATTAATTTATGAAACACTGGGAAAGAAGGACAGAGCAGAAGAAATATGTAGTAGTCTTTAATGGCGATGATATAAACTGGCCTTTCTTCTTTAACTGCCATCTATCTGCATTTCAGCACACATAACCTCTCACTCAACACAAATCTTGTTCGGGCAGGACTAGGAGATTCCACATATTTATCCAGAATTTCACTTTGGGAGGTACACAGCTCAGTGTCACGGTACACATATATCAGAAGCACAGTGGTTTGGTCCAGGAAAAAAGTGATGGCAAATCACCCAGGAGAACAGAACTGCAAATAAAATGCCCACATAGAGTCAATATTAGTGAGTATTTTAGGAATTACATGTTATATGGATATGCAGTGATACTACAATGTGAAATTGAGTCACCTTTTCTCTGTGTTTGCTTTTTGGGCACTGGTGAGCAAAGTAATGACATTTAGAATAACAAAAGAGTTGGTATTATTGGCAAATACCTTGGTGGGAACAAGTTGAGAGAACATTGTTGTAGCATAGCACCTTTCAGCTGGTAACATAAAACTGTAGAATGGCACCAAAATAAGTAGGTGATAAATTGTTACCTAAAGCTTTTTTGGGGGGGATGGAAATACAGCCAGATGGATTCCTGAAGTCTTGTGGAAGACACCTCACACCAAAAAAGGTAATGAGTGAAAGCCAGAGGAAGCACAAAGCAGGCATAGTCATGCTGAACGCTGGTTATCTCAGCCTCATCTGCACTGATCAGCGTGGGCTGGAGTTCCCAACTATCACATTCTGATTAAGTGGCAGTACTGTATGTGAGTAAAGCTCTTTGGAGGCCAGCAAACTAATACGGCTTTGTCCAAGCAAGCTTGGAAATAATTGTACAATACTTGTCAGTCATAATTTTTATTAGAGGATTTTTGGAAAAGAAAGTAAGCTTGTGTATAGGGAAAGTAAGCAAAGATATCTTCCTCTAAGGATATATTCCGGGAGATCGTGGATCAATCCCACCAAATCACACATTGCTTCATGCCTACACTTCCTCTGAAGATGCCTGGTATTGCACAAGCATGGTAAGTTGGCTACAAGTGTAGGAAAAAAGGGGCACATAGGTGATGTAAGAGTGAGCATACCAAAAAGGAACATGGAGAGGAGAAAAGGTGGGTGCCAAAAACCATGCAGAGTCATAACAACTGATCAAGATCACCAAAACAAAAAAAGACAGTGATGGCTTGAAAAAGTGGAAACACAAGCAATCCCAGTGCCCTGAAATGATATTATCTCAGACAAGACAAGTCAGCAGCATTTGATGGTGGCTAGCCAAATGGCCTTGGAGTTGTATCAAAAATCCTTGCCCACCACATTTCTCAATAGGTCTGGATTCCAAACTTTTCATTTGCCTTAAAGTGCTTATGTTTTCAAAATTAAGGGATGGACTCAAACCTTTATAGCACCAAAAAATAAATGCAGAGGTCACCAGTGCAAGAAGGAAGCAGCAGTATTCCTGCTATTGTGAGAAAACAAATAAAACCCGTGTGCTGAGATGAGTTATCTAATACAGCTTTTGAAAGATACTGACATCAGGGGCTATCTCTAGGGTAAATGGCTCAGCCCTGCATCCTGAAAAGACAAAAGCTCTGGCCTTATGGTGGGGAGCCAGATTTCCAATAACCTGTCATTAGAGAATCTGAGGAGGCTGCTCTATGAAAAGCCATTTTCAGTTGCGGACTTTTGATAGTTTCTGGTTCAGCAGGAAGGGAAGATTGCTGTGAAACTTGTTTCAAGGTCTTGAACTCTCCTAATGCATAAAAAGCCAAGGTACTAAACACTGAGGTTTGGGGTACTTTAAGATCCCCATACCTGCAATTTAAGCATTGCGACACCTGAATCTGAGGGTTCCAACTCTTTTAATCATACTCTTGAGATCTTCCTCAGAAAAGAAGTGATTCCAGACCACATGTCTTTTCACGGGTGGAACTCAAGGGAAAACAACTCAAATGCCCAGAGCAGATTCCCATACACCTATGGTCCAGCACTATTGCTGATGTTATTATTCCTCTTGATTATCCTGTTTCACTTAGAGACAAAGCAGCAATTCTGTCAAGCTTATACAACCAACCCTCAAGCAAGGACTCTGCACTTCAGTGAGAAATATCTGGAAGAAAGGAAAGCTCTTCGAGAGTCTGTCACTACCAAGAGTGACAGCAAATACATTCAGCAGGATATGTCCAAGGCATTTTACACTGGGCAGTGGACAAGAATTGTCAATGACTGTAGGAGGTAGTATCCTTGGAAACACTACCGATTTCTGTGAATAGTCATCTACAGTGATCATGAAAGCATCATGTCATACCTGTAACACAGAAAATTTGACAAAATGAGGGGCTCTTCAGTTTCAGGAGACCTGAATCAGGTCAATAATCAGACCTGAGAGGGGAGAAGTACTAACAACCAGCAGCATGAGACACAAACTGACATGCTAAGAGGAGCACAGCAAATAGCCCACATGAAAAAACACTCACCATGCAGATTCTGCTCAAGTGACCCCCTCCATTTTAGCACCTTAGTGCAACACTGTGCTGGGTAATACCTTACACTACCAACTCAAAGACAGTAGCACCTGACTCCATCTGCTCAGCATTGCAAATGTGGTGGCTGAGGGTTGAAAACTGAGCACTGTGGTGTGGCACCTGGCCCTCCACAACGTGAGGTTATGAACTCTGTGCTAACCAGCCAGCTTATATTCAGTCACTTCAGCTGAATGGCTCCTGTACAATTAATTCCAAATGCAAATGTGATGAGAGTTTGCTTTAACTCCTTTGACTGCTTTTACTTATTAACTAGCCTGCTGGAAATTAATTTATCACAGGTCACTACATGCTCACAGGACTGACGTTTCCTGAAGTTACTTGAGGACACACCAGGACATGGGGAAAACTTGAAACAAGCAGTTGCCCTGGTATCAGCCACATCCTTTGGATTCTGAAACACATGGTCCTGTCTTCCTAAGACATGGCACAACCTCCTGCTCCGTGGTCCTGATTTGGCTGCTGGGCACACAGGCTCACCTGGTGCCTGTGTGTGCAGACATAACACACCCAGTAATGCTTCACCTCCACACACTGGACAGCAGGAGCCCCAGGTTTCTTGCACTTAACATTAATGCAGAAAGTACGTTATAATTAGCACTGAATACCTTTCGGGATGGGATTCTATTTTAACTCGAGAACAGCTTGTAGCTCTGACAGTGTACTCCAGCTTGCAGAAAAAGTAAATTGCTCCTGGAATAGGTGTAATTTGCTTTGCGTGAGAATTGCCTTGTTATGCTAAGCACTATGGAAGCACTATGACCACGTACACGTTTAAGCACCAAACCGCCGTGGTCCAAGCGGCTTCCCCCTTGCACCCGGATCAGTCTGGGGGCACGAAGCCACCCACGCTGTCAGTTCCTTCACCCCCAGGAGGGGAAGCACACTCAGCCCTGCCCTGCTGCGGTTCAGACCGGTCGGCGCTGCCCAGCCGGGAGGCGAGCGCCTGACACGGGACGGAGCCCCGCACGCTGCTTTCCGCGGGGTGCTGCGCCGCTCCCCCAAGCGCTGCGGGGCCGCCCAGAGCCCGCCGCCAGGCTCGCTCCGGCCGTGGGGCTCGGGAGGGGTCTGCGGCCGCGG
>JANRGW010039564.1:0-15586 GCA_024733675.1 Psilopsiagon aymara | reverse complement strand
AACCTGGGAATGCCACAGCAGCTTCTCCCCGAGGACCTGCAGCAGTTACTAACGGCTCCACACCAGCGGCCAACCAAAAAACACCCCCTAAAACCATACCCCATGAGTCAAACCACTGCTGGAAATGAGTTACAACCACTGAAATCCACTCTCCCTCCCCAAAACCAAAGGAAAACCAACCCCAAACCTGGGAATGCCACAGCAGCTTCTCCCCGAGGACCTGCAGCAGTTACTAACGGCTCCACACCAGCGGCCAAACATGCCTTTAATACAATATATACAGCCAAGCCCCGCTTCCCACCCCCAAAAATAACCAAACACACCCAAAAGTGCATTGGTGGTGTTTATATCAAAAGCATCTCCGCCCGCAGCTGGGCCGGGATTTACCTTTTCTGTGACTTTTTTAATAGAGTTTAGGAAAATAAATTATACAGCAACTATTTGAATAAATTAAAAGCACACACACACACATACACACACACACACCCCCCCCAAGTGAAAAGGGCAAAGGAAGCAAAGCTGCTTTGCTACCCAAGGGTGGTCCAAACAGTCCTTGGCCATGAGCAGCACCAGGAGCTGCCTCCAGTCTGCTCCTTCCTCCTCCAAAGGCAAACCCGGCTCCCCTGGGGGATGTTGGTTGGGGGGATGCTGTGGGTCTGGGTTGTGCTTTTCAGCTGGAGGCACAAAGTGGGGGGACCCCCATCAGCAGGGGGTGGATGCGGGGGTTGCGCCTGCCCCATCTCACCTGGAAGACTCTGGATGAGGAGCGAGGGGCTGTGAAGGGCTATGGGGGATGCTTGGATAGATGCCTCCAGCTCTGGAAGCCCAAGGGGCTCAGTGGGTGCCAGCATCCCCACACCAAGCCCTCCAAAAGGTTGGGTTTTAAGGATGAACTCATGCCAAAGGCAAACCTTAACTGTGAAGAACAAAGGGAAAGGGTCAGCTCCCTTCCTTCTGCCAACCCAACTTCCCAGTGGTCTCCTCCCCAAACAAGACCCCCAGCAGAGCCTGCACAGCTCCCCCACCCATATGGTAACGAAGGTCCCCCTCAAAACCACGTTTAGGGTTTAAAACCTGGCCCCACAGGAGCACCCCATGCCCCGCGCTTTCAAAACCAGGTTCTATCTGACATGAGCAGCTCAAGGTGGTTCCCACCGAACCAAACCAAAGAGGAATCCTTTTTATCCCTTCTTTTGGCCTCAGAAAGGTCGATGCTCAGCTAAAGACTTCCCTGTGGGAAAACTGCCCTGGGCTTCTTGGAATTCCCTGCTGAAGTGAAGCAGGCTGCCGGGAGAGGAGGGAAGTGGGACCTCGCTACCCAGGTCCACCGCATGGCTGAAGGCTGCACCCATCCAGCTGGAAAAGGAGCTTTTTCCATGGATGCTCTCTGTGCTTTGGTAGTTTTTATGGCCCATTTCATGGATCATCGGCCTCTGGTCCCTGCTGGAGGAGGACAAGCACCAGCTCTGCAGAATTCAAGGTTGGACAAAGGAGGCTATGAAGTTTGGCTCCAAACCAGCAGGATGAGAGCATCCTCCAGAACCAACCCCAGGCAGGATGCAGACATTAGCTGTTCTCCCCAAACAGGGATAGGGATCCACTGGCAAGATGGGACTGACCTCTCCAAGATCCCACCACACAGACCCCTCTGCTTGCTCCACTCTCATCCAGCCTTGGAAGAAGAGCTCTGAACCTTCTCCATGCTCAAACAGATCAAGTCCCTCCCCTTCCACTTGGATGTGAAGGAACTCTTGGAACAGCTTCATTTCACCTGGATTTCAAGGGAAGGCTGTTAACTCCAGTTACCCTCGGGATCATATCCCGCACCATCAGCCCCAGGCAGCAGCCACTGACCACGCTCCAGCTCTCCTGCCTATCCCAAAGCAAGGAGAGCAAATATTGCCCCTAAGGCCTGCAGCTCCGAAAACCACAGAGCCACCCCATCCACCCCAAGAGGAGCTCTGGGGTACCTGGGTTGCTCCTGACCCACCACAGAGCAGCTCTGTGTGTTTCCAGCCCAGGCAAGCCCAGCACCGGGCCTCTGCACCGATTCCCAGCACGTTTTCCCTGGTCTGTCCTCCAGGTTGGCTTCTTCCCCTTTCCAAACCCAGCCTGTCCCGGAACAGGGAAGGATGGAGTGAAAACGATGCCATTACCATCACACTAGGGAGAAGACCAGCTTCCCTCCAGCTTTGGCAAGGGGAGACTCCCAGCTCCTGTCTCACACATCCAGGCCATCACCTATCCATGCCACCGCATCCTCATCTCCAGGGGCTCTTTGGGAAGCTTGGCAGGAGGCTCATGCCCCAGGCACGCTGATCTTCACTGGCACACGCTTGGGCACGTCAGGCACCAGACCAGGCTTATCCTTCCCAGCATATGGATACGTTGGAAGACCTGGATCCTCAGCTGGGATGCTCTGGATATTCACAAGATGCCTTCTCCCCCCAACATTCACGCCGCGCTGTGCGTTTCACTTGAAGCAGTTGCATTCATTAGGCAGGCTCTGCTGGTAACCTGGTGTGAGCTGTAGGTCTACAGCCAAGGGAGGGAACACCACCATTCCCACGTAGGGACACGGGAGCTGCGGGCTGGATTAGCTCCCATGTCACCAAGGGTCGGGATATGCTGACGAGCACATCTTGGGGCAGCTCCTCATAAGCCCTGCCCCAACCATGGGACACAGTCAGCAGTGAGCAGTGTCTGATGAGGTATTTCTACACAATTTGAAGCTCAGTTTGTTTCATCTGGAAGCCAAATCCTTTTAAAAACCACCGTTTTTCCTCAAGGGCCAAAAACTGAGGCCAGAGGTGACGGTGAGGGGAGGAAGGACAGGGTTTGTTAGCACCCATCATAGCAACACTTGGCAGAGGCGGACAATCAAGGGGGGTTTCTCCAGGCTGCTTTAAAATCCGCAGGACTGTGCCTGATTCAAGGGCTCGGATCATTCTGCAGGGCAAGACCAAAGTCCTGGCAGCTCCTGAGTGCTCAGCTCCACACAGGAGCATCGCATCTTCAAGCCCACGCTGCTGCAGGGTTCAGAGCACAGGAACATTTGCTCATGTAAATGCAGGAGGAAAGACGCTTCTCAGCATCACTCTGAGCAAACTTCAAACTTCATGAAATGCAAACTCTTTGCAGATGAGGATTTGAAGGGGTGAAGGGGTCTTTTAGGCAATGCCAAGCCCAGAAACACAGCAAGAGCAACCACCTCTCTTGGCTTTACTGTTTCTGAACTGCTGTGGTTCCGTGGACATCCCAGGGAGAGGAGGAAGCAGCAAGCTCAGAGATCAGATGCTGTTCCAGGAGAAGCCTCACTTATCTGCTTCTTGCTCCAAGAGACGCCTCTTAATGCCCCAGCAACTCCCAGTCGGGATCCTTCACAGCTCAGCAGAAAGCCACTTCATTCACAGCTTCTGGAGGCAGCCAGAGAAAGGCTAAAAGTGCACGGCCCGTGGCTCTGCAGGACTGAGACCGCTGGAGCAAGTACCTTTGGTCCATGGACTGCAGCACCAGCTACAGCCACAGCTTTGCCACCTTCCTTCCCCTTATCAGGAAAACCTTCCAGTGTCTGCTAAGGGAACGATGCCTCCTCAGAGGAGCAGCCAATGATCCCAGTGCAGCAGCAAGCATTCCCTCTGGCAGAAGGCTCCATGACATCCAAACGGCTCAAGTGCTCTTCCTTCCTTGGGCCCAACTTCAAAGCATATAGGACCATCCTGCAAATCCCAGCTGCAAAGCACAGCTGCCCACTGCTCAGAGCTCCATGCTTCCCGGAGGTTATTCCATGTAGCTGCATGTCACTGTGGCTCACTTTTGCCTCCAAGCAGCTCTCTGGCTGCATCTCCTCATCAGTAAGGGCCGAAGATCGGTCTTGCCATCACGCCTGGAGCAGATGATCTTCCTAGAGAGTCCCCATCTCTCTTTCTCTCTCCCCACCTTGAAGTTTCCAAGGGAGGACCATAAAATTCAGCTGATCATAAGACAGTATATCCCATGCTGAAAATAAAATTAAAACCAAAAGACATTAAAAAATAAAACTTTCCAAAAGTTGTAAATAGTGCCAGGACATTCTTTGTTCTGCAAGGAGTCCACGAGCTGCGCTCAGCTGTCTCCCCTCTCCTTCAGGCAGGAGCTGAGGCTCTTGTTCCCCTTCTGCTGTGCTTCTTAGGAGTCCTGAACCCTCTTCTCTGTACAAAAGAGCTTGAGAGCAGAAGCAGCCCCGCAGAAGCAGGCTCCCCGTGCGTGCCTCCTTCCACCACAGCCAGGCTTGGGCTACAGGATGGCAACAATCCAATTCCTAGTGGGAAGAATAAAAGGGAGAGGGATCAAACAGCCCGTGGGATCTGCCCCAGGCTCCAGCTGGTTTGCACAAGCGTGAGCACAGGCTTGTGCAGGCACAAATGTGCACGAGGAAGCAGCAGGAGCCTCGTCCCCTCCCAAGGGAAAGTTGGGCAATGGTCAAGGAGGGAATGGCCACAGCTTCTCTGGGAGGGTTTTGTGTTTTCATTGCAATCAAAGGGAAGAGGATGATTCATGTTTGACCCCCCAGGGCAGCAGCACGCACGTACCATCAGTGACAGCAACAAGGTGAGTGAGGCAGCCTCGCTACGTGGAGGATTCGATCTCCTGCTTCTGTTTGGAGATGAGCTGAGCTTCCTTAAGTGACAGATACACCTCCTCCTGCGGGTCGTAGTAGTAGAACTTGCGGATGTAGGAGATCAGGGGCCTGGGCAAGGAATGGGCAGAAGCTTTAACCCTGAACCACAACCACACAACCACCACAAGGAAAACCAGAACCTCTCCCCTAACCCAGCCAGCAGTCACATCCAGCAGGAACACCAGCCTGTACCCCAAGGCAACACCTCACTCCCGAGCTGGACACCATTCCTGTACGCATCCCTACACACCTCAGGACATTTATCATGTTATCCCAAGGCTGAAGAAGTCAACGCTTCCCTCCCAGAGCCCTTGCTGCAGGTACAGACACCTTCTCACTGCTGGGGTGAGGGTCAGGGAGGAAACCAAAGAGACTTACTTGGGTAGCGGGAGCTCGGGAATGTGGTCTATTCGGACCAACTGCCTGATCCGAAAGCGGCAAAGGTGCTGAAGGGATTTGACATTGCTGAACCTGGAGACTGGATACAGCAGCTGGACAGGCGTTGGAGGGAGACCTTGGGAACAAAGCAGTGTTGGAGGTGTTATGTTAGAAAGAAACCACTCCTGATGCAGCAAAAAGCTGGAGCTCTCTGCAAGGCTGTATCCCATAGCGTGCCAGCCCAGGAGCTTTGGAGCTGCTTGGGAATGGGGAGCCAAACCTTTCAGGGGCGATACCCCTTTGGCTGCAAAATCCTCAGCCTCCCGAACAATACAACACCGGTTCTGAGGTCATGGGGTGACTATGGAAAAGCAGATCCCGGGATAGCACAAGCTCCCAACCACCCCCCTCCAAGGACTCGTAGATGAAGCATCGCTTATAGTGAGAAGCAACAGAGTCTGGAAGGGATGCAGAAGGAAGCCAAAGGAGAGGGCAGGCAGCATGAGCCGCACGTAGGCTTTGCTCTGCACAAGCCTCTGGGCAGTTCTTGCGCAGCATTAAAAAGCTGGGGGATTTGGCCAGCTCAAGCTGCTCATTCTTGGGGTCACGAGGCTGGGCACAAAGGCAGCTCCCCACGCAGGCAGCAAACCTCGCAGGCCTGAAAGCGAGTTGCATCCAGCTTGCCCTCCACCCCACCTCCTCCATCAGCCTTACAGGCAACAATCGAGCCCTCAGAACCAAGAGGTCGGCAGGAGCACCAGGAAGGATCTTTGGGAGCTGGGTTCATTCACAGCACAAGGTTTTATCTGTCTTTGCAGCAGGATTCAAAGCCAGTTACACTCTAACCCCCTCCTGCTGGCTTGTCTCCGAGGGCAATGGAGAGAAAGGAGAAAAGGGAAAGCTCTTCACACTAAGATGGGCTCAAAACTGCTCCGGGCAGCTCAGGAAGCTGCGAGCCAGCTTTTGAGAAAGCAAAGAACAGCAATCAATTGAAGGCTGGATTCTCCCCCCTGCTCTCTATTCTCCTACAGAGAGGAATTAGCCTCTGGGAGCTCAGCCAGCAGCTACAGGGCCGCAGCACGAGCTCCGCACACTGAGCTCGCCGCATGCTGCGCTGCCAGGAGCCAGATGCGAGCTGGAAACTGCCCCTTCCTCCGAGCAGCAGTTAACGTTTGGGCAGGAGAACAGCACTAACGAGCACATTGGGGAATGCAGATCCTCAATGTTCCCCCGTTAAAGATCAGGCATCGGGCTGAGACCTCGTTTTGCAAGGATCAAGAAGCAGCGACTCAAAGAAGTGCCCAGGATCAAAGCTGCACCCGGATGGAGAGGCGCAGGACCAGGAACCAGCACAGCCTGGGGGGGGGATCAGGCAGAAGGGACCCCTCAGCACTGCTTGGTGGGGCTCCTTTCTTTTCTTGATGGTATTTTTCTAGCTCAAGTGCTTTCTAAGGTATTTGCCTGGAGTCCTCAACCCTCAAAGCCCTGTTCTCAAAGGGGAGAGGTGTCAAAATCAGAAAGGTAAAAGCATCCTTAAGTTGAAAGGACTGAAGGGAGGACACATCGCAAAACCAGCTTCACACCCCTCTCCTCCCAAAGCACAGCCATGTCGTACATCAGCTCTCCAGTTATTGGCAGTGTCTGCAGCAGAGGGCAACACTGAACAGGCCCAGGCTGTGATTCCAGCACTGCTGGGAGCCCTGCAGAGGAGCATCCCATCCCTCCTCCCCTCCTGCCTCCTCTGGACCAGAAACTCTTTGGGCCAAATCCTCTCCACGCTGCAGTGTCAGAAAGGTCACTGTCACCATTGCAGGCACGATGGCAATGGAGGTAGGGAACAAATTCACTGCAGGAATCCTCACACTCAGTCCTGCCCCTCTCTGCTTCACTGCCATCACCCATCTCACCACGGCAGCGTTCCCATTCCTGCTCCCTTTTGTTCTCAGCATCCCCACTCACCCGCCCTCCAGATCCTGTTCCCCACTGCTGCTCCCTCACAATTAAAGGGCATATTTGCCCACTTGGCAAGCTCTCCCCTTCCTTTCACACTGGAGTTTTTGGCCAGCTTGCTGGTACACCAGGACAAACGAGTGAAACAAAAGGCACAGAGGACACTGGTCCGGTTGCCTGCCCAGATTTAGCAGGCAGGAGATGTGAGCCCATTTAAGGAGCCAGAGCTTGATGGATGGGGAAACAAGCACTTTGCAATCCCAGCAGCATGCAATCAAACATGCTTCAACAAAGCCTCACTAACACTCCCTCCCTGCTTGCAAGCACCTGCCTGTTGATGGGCTCTGGCATCGGGGTCCCCCCAGGGACTCTGAATCTATAGCATCTATCAAGTGAGCTTGAGGCTCACTTTGAGCTCACACTTGGAAATGTTCCCACAGCTCAGCTTAGTGTCTCTCCCTCCTGACAGCCCCAGGTGGGTCTCAGCTAAGGGAGAGCTGGGAAACTACAAAGCATGGAGTGGTTCTTACGAACAGCAGCACTGAGATCGGGGGAGGGAAGAAAGAGGAGCTTTAGTAGCCAAATAACCGCTTCCAGTTCCGTTTGTCATAGTGTGAGTTTACATTATGATTCCACACTCCTGAAAAGAAAGGTTTAGGAGGTCTCCCTATCACTCATCTCCACTTACCACAAGTAAGTGCTGCAAGGGATGTGCTCCGCAGGATCCTTCTGAAGTCAGTGGGGAAGGATGCAGAGGAGGGCACTGAGCCCAGCAGACCAAAGCCACACTGAAGTGGCTCTCTAGGACAGACCAGCAGCTGAGGACAGAATAAAACCTCCCCCAGAGGCCGAGCAGGACACTCACCTGGAACCCTGGATCGGAGGAAGTAGAGAAACTTCCCGTTTTTGGAGTGCATGATTGCTCTCTTTATGAACTCCACCACAGACTGGCAGCGGTCTTCAAACTTGGGATGGCACCACAGGCTGAAGGTCCCTGCCAACAGAACAGAAAAGGCCCCATGTTATAGGAGCACTGGTAGCAACAGGAGCCATTTAGCCACGAGGGATGCTCTCAAAGGCCAGGTGAATGCCTCAGGCTGACAGCTTCACCTAGGAAGGGCACTAAGAGGAAACACCAGTGGCACCAGCTTGCGAAGATGCTGTTCCACTGGAACCAGTGCTCTCCAAGAGCTGAGGACACACAGACAGACACAATAGGACAACTGTAACCCAAGGATGACCTCAGCTCAGGCTAGCCTGAACTTGTGAGCAGCCTGCAACAACTGCTGGGTCTAAAACTACCAAGACATACTCGAACAGAGCATTAAGAGATGCCCCTGCTCCTCTGCAGCATCCCCTCAACAGCACTCACAAAGACAGCTACTGCATCGGAGCACTTCAACCCACACATAGAGGTATGTAAAAGGTGTTGGAGTCCTCTTCTGCCAGCCCAAGGGCTGTCAAGGATCACTCATTTCAGCAGCTTTCTGTTCTTGCTGGCTGTTCCAAACACCTTAATTCAAGTCAGTGTCAAGCCAGAAGCAGGGTCGAGGCACACGGGCACAGCCCTGCCTGTGCTGCCACCCGACACAGTGCACTGAGCTGGAGCAGCACGCTCTGAAACCAGAGAGGGACCACAGGGGCAAGCAGGGCCTCTGCCCAGCTTACAGATCTCCTAAGAGGTGGAGCTGAAGCCTCAAGTCAGACCAGTCTCACAGGCTGTGCTGCAAGCAGACACCTCCTCCTTGCACCAAAACGCAGCCATTTATCCCCTTCCACCAGGCAAATCCGAGGTGCCCAGGCCAGCAGCTCCCTCAGCACCATCACGGGCTCTGCAGCACCAACCTGCTACAGAAACACCAGAGGAAGCAGCTCTGTGGCACGTCCAGCACTCACAGCTTCATGTAGGGTGGACAGCAGCCAACAGTACAGGGCTATAGGCAACCCACAGCTTGCTCCAGTAAGGCTTTACTGGGAGGAGATACCTCTCACTCCCTCCCTAGGCCAGTTTGGGAGCAATGATCTGGGTTGGCATGTGCTAAACATTCAGGATCAGCAAGCACAAGTCATTCTTGGGAATTCTGGATCCGTATGAGCCCTTAGGAGGGGACAGTGAATGCAAAGGACAAGGCCCAGCATTTGTCATCTTCACTGGTTCACCAAAGTGCTCCAGTCTGCAGTTTTCCAGGGTGCTGCAGCACACTCAGCACAAGGCAGCCAGGCCTGGGGGGGGGAGGTGGGGAGCACAGGACAGCCCCACACAGACCCAAGCACTGCACCCAAAAAACACAGCCCTTGATGTGATGCCATGGCTGGGAGAGATGCTCGAGGGAAGGCGGCAGCACCCATCACCATCCATGCAGCACGAGTGAGGAAAGAGAAGGACACCGGGCTAAATATCCCAACCCCCAAGCAAGCAGCCAGACCAGCAGCAAGAGAAGCTTGCTCCAAAACACAGAGGAGAATCCGTGGCACAGGCATCTCCCCTCCAACTGAAAGAGACTCTTATAGATCCTACAGAAAGACAGGGTGATGAAAACCCTTCCTTCTCAATGGTCACAGAGAGGAGAACCGGCTCTAGAGGGGTTACAATGAATACTGGGCCACCTCCCCATCAGAGGGGCTCAAGAGCAGAAAGCGCCAGGTTTGGCTAGCAGAAGAGGACAAGAGCAGCATCCCTAGAGCAAGGACAAGGAGAAGAGGACGAGCTTTGCTCTGAAGGGCTGCAAACCACTGTTTTCCACAGCAGGTTGGCTGGGAAGCCTCTGACCCCATCATTTGCAGGCACAGTTAATGACAAGGCTCTCTAGGCAGCTGTTATTAAAGCTTGCCCACTGGTCACAGGGCAGCTCCATGCAGCTTCTTGGGCACTTTCCTCAGCCTGAGGCCAGTGTGTGCAAGGGGTCAGTGCAGGAAACCACACGTGGAGATGAGAGGAGCAGGCGTGCGGGTGAGCTGAGCAGAAAGCTCGCACAGGAAGGTGAGCAGAGCAAGAAGAAAAGGTGGCAAAGGAGTGCCAAGAGCTCCTGGAATAAACCCCGCCATGGTGGAGCTAAAGCCTCAGCCTGGGACCTACTGCAGCTGATCCCACTGCTAAGCATCCCTGGACACGGGGAGAACAAAGCAAGGTGCTGAGCTGCAACACATTGAGATCACTTCTCATTTCGCAGGGAGAAAAGCTTCAGTTTGGGAAGCTGAGGGGTGGTGGCCTGTGCTGTACATCACATCTCAGTGACATGGGGTCCCAAGGACCCCGCCATCACCATTTTCTTCAGGTCAGGTTTTCCAAAGCAAGGCCTGAGGGAACTCTTGTGCTCCCCACTTTTAAGGAGAGCCACTTCTTGAAGCCCAAGAAGCAAAGTCAAACCCGGCTTCTAAGGCCTCTTGCAGAACCCCAGCACAACAGTGAGGACACACTGATGCTGCTCCTCTTCTTTGAGATCAGTCTGGTCCCCAGCCACAGGCCTCTGTGGTCAGCAGCATCCCCAGAAGCACCCATGGCTCTTACCTCTGTAGTGCTCCATCCTGGTGTGATGGGTGATGCCCTGTGACCGAAAGCTGAGGCTCAGGATGTAACGAGGGTCAGAACTGTCTCGGACCAGAAAGGACCCATCTGGTTTCCCCTTCAACTTCATCTCTGCATCCTCCCAGTTCATCGGTCCCCAGTACCAGCCACACTAGGAAGAGAGACAGCAGAACATCAGCAAGCAAACACAACATGATTTGCTCTTGTTAATTCCTTTTAAATGCTAAATTGGAAGTGCCCTGTGGTATCCACCCAGGAGTTGGGACTTGCTCCTGGATGAGAATGCACCATCACACCCCTTACCACCTCAAAGTGGTGAAAGAACAGATGAGATGAATGCATTTCATTCCACAACGACTCAAAGACCTCACTGGGAGAAAGGCAGGAGGCTTTTTCCAGTTCTATCCTAATGTTGTGCTCCCAAACCTATGCACTTCTATTGTGAGGCATCCCTGCCGATGGCAGGGGGTTGGAACTAAATGATCTTCAGGCCCCTTCCAACCCAACCCACTCTATGAAGTGTCTGTAAAAGGGACACGTAGTCCCCCAAAGCAGAACTTAGACCCACAGCCCCCCCTTGGGGCTGCTGCCACCAACCTATGGCCCCGTTACCTTCTCCAGCTCCCGCAAGCTGGCTGCGAAGCTGCTGGAGTCGGGGCGGTACAGGGGGCACTGGAGGTGCTGGGCGGGCTGGCCGGGCATCGCCTCCATCGGCCTCAGAGGGACAATCCGTGGGAAGGCATCTGCAGAGGGAGACACAGCCCAGGCCCTGGTCACCCATGGGGAGCTCAGCACAAGGAGGAGTCTCCCCGTCCCCCTCGTATGGCTCTGGAGGTCAAAATGCAGGAGGTGCAGTGGGGAGGAGGAAGCTGGGCTGACCCATGGAAGGACAATGTCCTTGGGAAGGACACAGGGGAGTCACTACCTGCTCCTGCAAGGTGACTAACTCAGTGCCTTCACTGCTGTTTCCTTCTCTTAGCTCGAAGGGAAGACCGGGGAAGAGCCCGGCAGTACCCATTGGAAAGAACAAACACAGCCTGAAAAAGGGGCAGTTAAAGCTCTCTGGGTGCTGAAGGAAACTGGAAGCAGATGGGTAAATGCCCAGGGAGCATCCAAGTGTGCTACTCAGTTGGATGCACACCAGGCCGGCTGGCAGAGCTGGGGCTCCTGCACCAAACCCTGCTCCCACAGCTCTCTTCCATCACTGCCACTCATTACCACGTTCCCTGACACAGCACAAATTGGGGTGGGCTGAACCCAAGAGAAGTCAGAGAAAATGGGAGACGCTGAACTGAGGATAGAGCCGGTGCAGGGATGAGCTCCAGCAAAACTCCTGTGAGCAACGAGGCCACATGGAAACCAGAGCCTTGACACAAGAGCACCCGAGCACTCCGCAGTGCAGGACCACACGGCCCCGAGCAGGCACCGCAGGCAGCACCGCTGCTGTTAAAGGCCAAAGTGCAGCCTTAGAGTTTACCAAGCAAACCCCCAGAAGATGCAGATCCTTCAAGGGAAAGCCAGAGCCTTGCTGCTAAAGCTAAGCTGACCTGGGGCATGGGGTGGAGGAGGCGGAGGCAGAGGGAAAGACTGCAGGGAGGAGCCCATTGGACCCACTAGGACAGATGTAGGCAGCGTCCCACTGATATCATCTAGGAGAGAACAGAGGCAAGAGAGATTCAGAAAACAGGAAAGCAAGTGAGCTCTGCGCTGCCTGACACACACCTGAGCAAACCAGCCCTGGGGGAGCCAAGACGGAGCTTCCCACCAGCAGCGCAGCATCCTCCTCTTGCTGCTGCTTCACACCAGCTCGGAGCCTCACACGCTCTCCGAGTGGAGGAGCCTGGCTGCCAGCCCAGCAGCTCCTCACATGCATAACACAGGCATTTAAAGGAGGCTGCACAGATGCAGCAGACGGGACGTGCAGTTTAAGGTGCTGCTTGCTAAGGCTGACCTTACCCATCCTTAGCTTCTTCTCGTAAGAACCTCCTGCAGAGGAGGATGAAGAGCAGCTGAGCGAGGCTCCTGGTCAGCTCTCATGGAGCATCCTCTGACTACAGAGCACAGAAAGGAACCGGCCTTGCTGGGTGAGGGGTAGGAAGGGGAGCAGCTCCCAAAAGCAGCTGAAATGCTACAAACCCAACATGTTACCTCCCACCTCACATCGCTGCTCTATTACCCTCCCCTCCTGGCTGATCAAGGAGAAACACTGAGCCTGTTCAATGACGAGCAAAAGCAGTCCTCTGCTATGGAAACCACTGCCTGGGATGCTCAAGGCTTTCCCCTTCCCTCCCTACAAGGGCAGATGGGCAGTTCCTATGCTTCCATAGGGACACACAGCAAGGATGCTCTCTAAGACAGTACCTAGCAGGCTGAGGCTTCGTCGTGGTGGAGGTGGTGGAGTCGGTGGGTGAGGGGAGGTCAGTCCTCGCTGCGAGATGTCCACGTCCACCAGCGACACCGTTTCACCTGAGGGTTAGTGGAGCAAGACCGTCAGTATCACACCTTCACCAGGGCATGCAGAGGCTGAGCACGGGGAGAGGGAACCTCGGCAGGGTTTGGAACACGATCTCATTAGCTGCTTCCCTTTGGAGACATGGATTAGCTCAGCTACTACAGCCCAAAGGTCAGGCAGAGGAGAATAACACCAGTACATGTGCCTGGATCCCACCGAGTCCAACACCAGGATGCTGGGATGAGGAAGGCAGTGAGACCTTTACAGCAGCAAGTTCAGAGCAAGCAGAGCTCATCAGTGCTGCACTTTCATGCCAAAGGCCACGAGGGTACCAGCTCTTAGAATTAATAAGAGGGAACTGGAAAGGCTTTAACATTAAATAACTGGAATCTGCTGAGCACTAAAAGGCTTCAGATGCAGGATACTGCTGGGGGAAAATAACCACACAAATTAAGATGTCCAACTTAAACCCAGAGAAGCTTAAAATGAGTCTAAAATCATGGGAGAGAAATGCAGGCAGCAAATCCAGGTCAATGCATCAGCCTCAGTATCGGACCGAGACAGAGGCAAAAGGAGAACACCTGAATCCCAAAGTGGGATCCTAAGGAGTGCTACCACAGCCAAGGCTTCAAACTGAGCTTAACCAGGCTCTGACAGACACCAGCACCAGAACCACATCATCCTGAAGACACAAACCATGGTCTCAAGGACAACAAGATGTGGCTGCCTTAGATTTCAATTCCTGTGGGCAGGGAGCTCCCCTCCTGCTCCAGATACCGCTCACGGCATCACCCATCTGACAGTGCATTCACCATGCATTACAGAGGACAAGATTGACTCAGCTTCCTTCTGCTTTTAAGACTCCTGTCTATTAATAAGCGATGGCAAGAGGAGTATTTAGGGTGGGTATTATCCAAGGTACCTTCTCCCTGGGGGGTTTAAGGGTGTGAGCACACACATACGCACACAGCCACTCTTTCATTTCCACACCTTAACAATACAGTGCCTGGGCTGCATCCACCTGGTACAAACAAAACCAAAAGCCAACCAGACTGGGGGGGGTCAGGAACTCAGCTTTCAACCCTTCCCAAGGCAGCAGGAGGGGCAATGGCAGGCTCTGATGGGCTTACGCTTCCATGAGGTGCCCAAAGGCTTTCCCTCACCCCATGGACTAACCTGGAAGCAAATCCCCACGGAACTCATGCAAGCTGGGCCAGACACTTGAATCCTGTCCCAGCCTCAGGAAATCCACTGTACAAAAGCCATTAAAGAAATCCAAACAGTCCAAGACTGAAGTCAACACCAAACCAAAGCCAGATACTCACTCTGGGGCTGATGCCATGGTCTTCCACAAAGGAAGAACCCCTCCAAGGGCACTGTCCCTATTCCATTTATACTCACACCTTCCCCCAGCAGCAGCTGACGAAGCAGCAGCTTTGGCCTGCACCGGCCTTGTTTTGCAGGTGACACTGAGGAAGTGAGTCCCATCACATGAGGAGCAAGTCCTCAACGTGCCACCCCATCCTCAGGACACGGCCTGAAAGGATGTGGGAATGGAGGACAAGCACCAGCACAGCCGAATCACCCCCGAATGCCTCCCCTTCTGCAAGAGCTGAAGGAGCTACAAGAAACAGCAGGAATGGAGCAGAAGTTTCCAGTTCCTAGTTTCAGGCAAGACAAATGAATGCTCTGCCTTGAAGGGAACTTCTCTGACGTTTAAACCAGTTCTGAGGAAGATGAGGCTTCATCACTGCTCTCCAAAGAGGCTTTGCCCTGCTCAGGGGCACAAAACACACCCCACTCTTCATCACCTACGCCAACAGCAGAGCTTTCAGCTTTAGCCACCGGCTTTAAGGCAGCTATTGCTGCACAATCCCATTTTGATGCTTCTGCACTGCAATAAGACCTTCAGTGCGAATCTGGTTTGAACCTGACCTCCATAAGAGGCCACGTAAACCCCCCCAGCTGCTAAATACTCACTTGTGCCCTTAGATTCCTGCTCATGGAAGTCTTGAGACGGGACTTGTGCAAGGAAGCCCCTGTGCCTGGGACTGTTTTGACTACGAGCCCAGACCACAAGAGGCACATGACCATGACTGAGAGCTTTTTGGTCCTACAGCTCCCAGCCACCAGCTGAGCAGGACTTCCCCTCAACACCATTTATAAACCAACTTCCCCCTCAGCAGAAAAGGGAAGGTCAGAAGCCAGCAGGACATGGGGAAAGGCAGAAGAGATGCAGAAGAAGGTAGAGCTGCACAAATGAGGTTTCAACTCCCATACCAGAGCCACCAACGTTTGTCTATGGTCCAGGTGGGAGGCAGGGCTTGGTCTTAGCCCCTCTCAGGGAATGGGAGCACAGCACCAAATGCCTTTGCTCTATCAGGGATTTTCCAACCCCCTTGGATGCAGAGCCCTGTGCAGAGGAAGGGTCTTCACCTCCAACTTGTGCTTCAACAGGAGGAACTGCAAAATGGTGATGTGCAGCCACAGAGAGGGGCTCTGGACAAGGGCCTGCAGGGACAGGACAAGGGGATGGCTTTACCCTGCCAGAGGGGAGATGGAGATGAGCTCTGGGGCAGAAGCTCTTCCCTGTGAGGGTGCTGAGGCGCTGGCACAGGGT
>JANRGW010039563.1:0-11873 GCA_024733675.1 Psilopsiagon aymara | reverse complement strand
GTAGGTGTGCCTGGGATTGCTCCCACCCAGGTGTAGGACCTTGCACTTGGCATGGTTAAACTTCATCAGGTTGGCATTAGCCCATCTCACAAGAATGTTAAGGTCCCTCTGGATGGCATTCCTTCCCTCCAGTGTATCAACCGAACCACCAAGCTTGATGTCATCGGCAAACTTCCTGAAGGCGCACTCAATCCCACTGTCCATGTCACCAACAAAGATTTTGAACAAGACTAGTCCCAACACCAATCCCAGAGAGACACCACTTGTTACCAGTCTCCAGCTGGACATTGAGCTATTGATAATTAACAGTCTTAGTGGAAAATAAATATATAAATAATGCTCTCTGAAAGGAGTAACTTTTAAACTTTAAAGCAGACCCATTCTTTAGCAATAACTATCACTATTTGAAATAAAACATATAAGCAACCCCTTGTCTATAGGTATGTCTGCTCAAGATGCAATGTTAAATCCCCGTTGGGAGCACAAATGCATACTGTGGCTATCATTGCAAACACAAAGGAACTGTGAACTTAAAAAGTGGGAATTTTGAGCTGTGAAACATGGTACACACGTTCCCCTCCGTCTCATGCCTATCCCACTCTCTGTCTCTTGGGGAGCAGGGACATAAGATACTGAGTCACTTTTTACTCCTTAAAATGTAAAAAGTGTATGCTGGCATTTAAGTAGTTATTCACGGTATTGTATCCTGGAAAACTGTACGCTGTTGTCAGCCTCTCTGAATTTCTTGATGTGCAAGGTTATTTTCTGTTATAAAGTAACCGTTTGTTAGTTTGAAGAAAATGCAGATCACTGGGATGGAAAATTTTGTCCTTGATTTTTTTAATCAATTAATGGTTAATTGTTTTGATATACTGAGTAATTTTAGGTGCTCCTTCTAGCTTGAAGTTATGTATACTTTTATGCAGCACTATTCAAAGTAAGGTTACTAAAAGAACAATGCCAACCATCAATCATATGTGCAGGTTGATTTAAGTGTGAAGAAACTGTATCATCCAGTAGCATGTGATCCTTATGAAATCCTATGTAATGGGACAACACTGACCTAGGTACAATAACAGAGGGCTGATCTGAAGTCAGTGCAATGGAGAAAAAGCCTAAAACAGATGAATTGTAATGACCTTAAGACCAAACACACACTAAATTAAATGTTTTATGCTAAAGAAAACACACTGCTTATCCTAAATCCCTCTTGTGTCAGCACTGAATATTCTCTGTTTAAGGTACCAAATATGAGCATACTAAGTTTCAAAATGCTGAGATTAAGATATAAATTTTAAAGTACCTTTCATGTTCTGAAGTCCATTACTAATAAGGATTAACTAATAAGGATGCCCCCTCCCAAGCAGAACTATGATATAAAAGCTGTTTAATAACTAAACTAAATATTAGTGTAAGCAATTATTTTGTTTATCAAAATATTTCTATTTCTTTAATACTTGTGAAAACATGCTGCCTTAAACTGTAGGTTTTATTTAGATTTCTAACTTTGTGAATACTCAGTAATTTAGTGTATACTTAAGAGACAAGAAAATAACTAACAACAGTCAAAAAAAGTATGCTAGAGAAGCTCAGCTGTTCCCGGAGAAACATACAGAGCAACAGATCAATCTAAGACTGATTTGTATTACTCTTTCCAGTTTTCTTGTCCTTGACTCATCACTTTGTGCTGCAATTTTACACTTTTCCCCCTGTCAATCACATTCACTGGTGTGGATCCAGACTAAGTCTACAGGCTTCAACAGCATCCCTCTGTATTTATTATAGTATATCTGAGATCAAAACCTGAACTATGCTGAAGTGCCTTCCTCACAGTGAAGCCTCTTTTCTCTGTCAGTGAAGTTCCCAGAGTGCACTTTCTCTAGACTGATGCTTATGGTGTAGAAATAATTTGGCAGGTGCATTGTATTAATATAAATGATCTGTCACAGCACTGATTTCCTGGCAGCACAAGTGATGTGTGCAAGAACAGACAAAGTGGCAAGTGTGCCTGTTTAACTCTTCCTGGTAGTGCTGTTTTAAGTACATTTATTTGCAGCTTGTGGGCATTTTGATCCTTTTTTCATGTTTTTTGAGTGCGTTTTGCTTCTTTCAGAAACTAAGTGAGATTTCTGCAGGTTAATAGGAAGGCCTCGAGGATTTAATTCTTGTAATGTCTTTTTCTGCTCTTAAGAAGGCTGAAATGAAAGAGAAAATACAAGGTTGTAGCAATGAGATATGAAATTTACTTAATCTGATGAAACAAATGTATTGACTGCTTTGAATAAAATCGTAACCACTTCATTATTACTGTATTACATGAGCCAATAATATACAGTATTGCCCTTATGTTTATCCTAATAGTAAACACCCTGTGGACATAGATGCTGGCCCTACCATGTAATACATGCCTTGGGGCCAAATTCATTGTCCAACCTCACCTTGAGGAGTAGTTTGGGGAATGCTTTCAAAACCTTTAGATCATGGTTGAGCAGTGTCCTGCTTGTCTAGCTGTAAATAGTAGCAATATGCTACAAGTTCAATATCTTTCTAAAAGGGTCTGTACCAGGTTACTTAAGTGCTCCTGCTGATCTAACATTACTTGTATGCATCAGAAGATTTTCATCCTCACAGTTGTTCCAGTTCCATCATTACTGTTTTTCTGAGGGCAGGACTGAAGCACAAAAAAAGCCTGTGTAAAAGTCTTGCTCAAGGTCATACAGAAACCTGTGGCAGAAAACAGAATTGAAATACTCTGACAATTATGGTTGCATAGATATAAGTATCTCAGTTCTAGTATAAGTAAGAGTTAATATTGATACTGGATATATTATTCACAACAAACATGTTATTCTGAATATTTAACTCCTATGTAGGTAATATTCAGATTGTTATAAATATGTTTATTTTTCAAAAATGCTCACTTAACATAGTCTCATACGTATTTACTGAGGTTGTTTTCTGTGTTCACCATTCAGCCGTAATTTGCAAACTGATTTTTTCTGATGGTGTAAATGATTTCATGTTTTTGAATCTTCTCAGTATTTTTAAGACTATTACAGAATCATTTTTATTTAAGCACAAACATGACAACACATACTTATGATAATTGAGAACTTTTTATAATTTTATTGGCATTATTGAAAAAGAACACTTGAATATACTACCATGAAAAAACAAATACAGTCATCATAGCCAGATAATGAATTTTAGTCAGTCAGAACTTTTTTTTCTCTAAAATTCTTTTTCTAGTATCCAAAACACACATATATATTCCAATATTTTACTACTGTCTGTGACAAAAAGAAAGGAGAGCTTTAGCTACTTCAATATGCATTGCTTCTGTCAGAGAATGTTCAGACACTGGTGGTGAATCAATCTGAAAACTCCAAGTAGGCTGGTTAATATAAATTAAATTAAAAGCCCAAGGCAGCTTGATATGTACTTTTCCAGACATGGGCTGAAATCCTTCTTAAGGAAAAGTCCCTACCAGACTCAACCAAAATTTAAAAATTACAATTTTCCAACAAACTCCCATTTAACCGTCATTTGCTTTCACATCGTTACTGAATACCAAGATATCTGCGTACAAACAGAAGCTCTCCCTTCTATTAACATGTCCCTGATTCTTTCACTGGCAAAGTATTCCTGTGCTATAAGATCATATTCATTTTTGTAAAAATGGTGGAAACATAAAGAAATTTCCCTACTGTTGCTTCTTATGGTGGAATGCATCTTCTCACCTTGCTCTACAGACAATGGGAACTGTGGCCGTGGGCATTAGCTTCCAGGTGAAGAGAAAATACAATGACAAGGTCTATGCTGGCTTTGAATCCTGGTCCTGTAGGATCACCCTGAACATGCAGCAAGTTTCAAAATCAAAGGAGAACATGATCACAGTTCTAAGCTTTTTTTTGTAATGGAGATACTGGAGATTTTTGAATCTTTTTTTTTTTTTTTTTTAATTTTTATCTCTTCAAATATTGCTTGGTTCCTGTGCATTTTCACATGTAAGTTTAAACACACTTCTTAAAGTCATCATCCAACTGCATCTCATTTTATGAGCCACCTCAGCATATATGTGTAATTTTCAGAGTACTCTTAAACCTATTATGGAAAAACAGTTTGGGAGGACCTGAAGAGGTCGCTTTTGCTCAGAATGGGGTTAGAAGAATATGTGACACCCTTGACAGAAATCTATTAAATCTTTTTATGTGTGTATGGACTTCAAACTTTGCAAGAGGCAATCTATTCTGAACAGATCTCTGTTTTTACTAAAGGGGGTTTTAGATATCTAACCCGAACTTTTCTTCTTGTCGTGGTTTAGGCCGTAAATCAGCCACGCAGTTTGCTGCACGGAGAATCAAAAGAATGCAACTCCCACAGGTTGAGATAAGAACAGTTTAGTAACAAACCACTGCTGCTGCCACCAATAATAATAAAGACAAGAGAAATACAAGGGAAAAGAATACAACAGCTCACCACACATACCCAGCCCGACCAAGCCGTGCACCCCCACCACCCTTCCGGATCTCTGCTCTCTGTCTCTGCATCCTGGGCATGACGTGCTGTGGTATGGAATACCCCTTTGGTCAGTTTGGGTCAGGTGTCCTGTCTCTGCTTCCTCCCAGCTTCCCCTCCTCCCTGGCAGAGCATGAGGCTCCGAAAGTCCTTGGCCAGACCAAACATCACTAAGCCATAACTGAAAACATATTGCTATCAATGCTGTTCCCAAAATCACAGCACTGCACCAGCTACCGAGAAGGAGAAAAATGACTGCTACTTCTGAACCCATGACATCTTGTAATTGTCCCATTTACATGGGTGTAGAAAATATTGTATTCTCTTTCAGACAGCCTTTGACATACTTTGTGCTTCTTATCATTTTTCAATTTATCTTCTCAATCCCTGTTCTTTTAGCCTTTCCCTACAGGTTTCCTAGATCTCTCAATGTTTCTGCTGCCCCACCTGAGGTTCTCTTTCCCTCTGGATTCTTCCTGAAGTGCTTTGCTTGCACAACATGCTGCTATCCTGCTGAGGCAAGTCTAGCACCAAGGCAGAGCATCAATGTATCACATCAGGCTTTATGTGGGTGAGGGAATGGCATTGCATCATTGACTCATATTCAGCTGTGATTCAGCATAACACAGACTGTTTTCTGCAGAACTGTTACCAGACCATTGTTCCTCCTCCAGGTTCTGTGAAATTTATTATGCCTGACTAAGTGTGGCACATTCCACTTGTGCCTGGTAAATTGCATCCTATCTTTTCAATCTATTTATCCAGCTTGTCAAAATGAATTTCCCATGTACTGAAAGGTCCTGCTAGTTCCTTCCACATACTGAAAGTCATTTTTAGTTCACATTAAAGAAACATACCTTCCTCCCACTGCACAGGGCTGAACCCACAGAAGACCTCTGACAAGTACAATGCAGTACGCCCTGCCTTTTAGCTGTGAACCATGGATGTTGTTATGCATCACACTAATATTGTCTAGTCCAAGATTACCTATTTCTTTTATGAGAATGTTCTCTGGGACACAATGAATTAAACTTACATCATTTGAATTTTCTGCTTCTCCCCCACTTACAAAGCCTCTAGGCAAGTAAGGGGTATTAAAGGAAATTAGGCTAGTCTGACACAACTTATTCCTGACAGCTCCATTTTTGCTACTACTCATCTCCTTGTTATGGCCAGATGTGAAAGCATGTGAATGATAAATAATGTAGTCCTGACAGCTACCTGACATATTTGTGTGAGCCATTACTTAAGAAAACCAATTATAACTTGAACTGGTCAAATATTTTTATGTTTTTAAGATCATAAATATTTATGGAATATTTTTATTGTAAAAATGTTTCATTTTATAATGAAAACCTGTAGAGAAACACAGGTTCTATTTAAATTATTTCTTTTCTTGTCTCTTATCCTCCATTTTTCTCCTTCCTGTCTCTATCAAATGAAGAAATCTGAGAAAAGGAAGCAAAATCGTAAATAGTATCAAAAAAGAAAACTAAATCAAGTTTGTGTAATTTCTGGGATCTGTCAGTTAACTGGGGAAGGCAGTGTTCCTTTTTGAAGTATGAAATATTAGAGTGAGCAATCCACTCTCTATTCCCTGCTCATGCACTAGCAATTCATTTTACTCATTAGTAAGAATAATTAGAATATCTGCTGAAGTTCTCTGTCACCTATATATTTAAGAAAAGTTGTACTGTAGAAATTGTATTTCCTTGGAATCATAAACCATATATTGTAATTCATAGTGATATGTGTGTATCTAGATCATGTTCAAAACAAAAGAAAAAATTACTCTGCAATCCTCTTTGCCTCCACTTTCCATTATATAAATGGTATTATGTTTGCATGAACAAACGTTGCAACACTAAGCTCTGTCAGTGCAATCTTAATTTGGCCGTTGTGAATATGCTTAATACTGTCTTTTATCATATGATTGTACTTTTATTTCTCATGAAAATCCATTTTGCTCCGTGCAGAATCAAAAGTATTATGTTTTCACAACTTGCTGTTACTTAGGTTGTTCCCCATCCAGTTTTTGAGTTGCTTTAATCCTCTTTTAAAGCAATCATCCGTGACTCAAATGCCTCTCATAAACAGTTGTTTTACCCATGAACCAAACAAAGGAATGTTATGCCTCCTGTCCACTCCATCTGTTTGCTAGGTACTGCAGTTTAAAAGTATCACTACTGCAGCTGAACACATACAGGAAAAGCTACCCTCAAAATGCCTTACTGTAATACAAATGATAGTAGTACAACACATTTTAAGGCTTTCTATTTCCCCCTCCAGGAAATGATTATTCAGTAAGGGCAGCTGTGTATGATCTCTGCTCAGCACACTAGAATCTGCTGTATTTCTTCCACTGCAGGTGGTTTCCGAGCTGACTCCTATTTCCTAACGGGGCGCAACAACAATCCACTGCACAGCAAAGCTCATCCAACAGATACATACAGACTACAGTGTTTGGAGGCAACACCTGTTTTCCAGGACTTCAGAAAATTAGGCAACTCCAAAATAAAACCAAAGTTCACAAACTCCTTTTCTCTGCAAAAGCTTAATATTAAAGCAGAAGGCATTATGTGGGTGGAACACAAATACATCTGTGCCTTGTTAGTAGCCCAGGAACATCTGTGTTGTATAGTGAAGAGAATAAAAAGCTGTAGATTGACAGCAAAATTTTTCCCTAGGTTGGCTTGGACTTACAGTAAGAGAATTTATCTTTGAATGTGTTTTGTGTCTGAATTGGCTGACTAGCATTTGTGACGTGTGTGCTTATTTTTTCTTAAAAGTAAGTCTTTGAGTGGTTATTGGGATTTCAGTGTTCTCTTTTGGTTTGGGTTGGTAGCTACTGATAAAGCCATGTATTTGAATAATCACATTTGTGAGGTATATGTAGAAAGCTCTTTTAAAGTAGTTGCTAGCTATTTTGTGATTATTAATTTTAATAAAATGTTATTAATCAGGTAGGATACTAAGTAGGACTCTAGAAATTTATCTTTCTCACTTCATTTTCAAAGTAGGCTCAGGTTGTGCTCTTGTTTCATAATCCATAGTAAAGTTTCTAGCAATGAGGAAAAAGGCCTTGCGCATACCTGTGCTTTCTTTGGTGGTATTAGCTTCCAGATTTTGCTGCTTTTATAGACTTCTGCATTGTTGTTTACTGCTCAAATAGACTTTAAGCACTTACATAAAGCATTCCTATACTCTCAGTGAACAGCAACTTGAATTAAGTCAATATGGACACTTAGCATATACAGTACAGCATCCCTGTATTCGTGTTCACATTGCATGGGCCACCAAACTGTTGTTCTGATAAGTACATGAGACAGGAGAAAAAGTTTAAGCTCCTTCTTGTTGGGGTGGAAGAAAGGACTGACCTCTGAAAACTAGATAAGGCAGACTTTTCATGTTGAAAGTACTGAGGCTTCCAGTGAAGGCCTGAGCACCTATGGCTGCTCTGTACCTGGCTGGTGGCTGCAGTATCTTTGGTGTTTGGAGCAGTGTTGTTACAGTTTATGTCTTATACAGTGCCTAGGTGAGTTGGCTGTCTCATCATCTTGTTATCATGTTATTTGAAGAGTCAAGCTCTGACCATTCTGTTAAGACATATGCGACTTGTAAAATTTCCCTGTGTGCATATATATCTATATATGCATATATGAGAACTTTCATTTGAAATATTTGTAAGATTGGGGAGCAAATAGCCAAGAATAAGTCTGTCTTTACCCAGATCTAGCTACACGGTGTTTAAAGAATGATGCCTTCATGTATTATTACTGTGCATATAGCCTATCTCTTTCTATAGTATTGGTAATGCTTTGTTTTCCAAATTTAGTATCTTACTTTTCTGTTGAATTGAGCTATCATATTTTTCTGTTAGGAATCATTGATATTTAAAATACATGTGTGATTCCCAAGTCTATAATGTATTTGCAGATAGGTGGGCGAGGGGGGGAGTAAATAGTTTTTTAGAAATTATTTATTTATAAGCTGCCTTCTTTCTTAACTGCTGAATGACATGTTCCTTCATGCAAACTCAAAACACTGCCTCTTTTGTGGCTGGAGTTGAATGTAGGTGCTTATTATTACTGTTTTCATTGCATTCCTTTTTGTTATGGTGGCCCTTCGTATATGAAAGTGGCACATGTAAGATCTAACTGAAGCTTCTTCATAAACTAATCTTTATTCAGAGGTAGTTTCACAGTATTTTAGATGACAAATATATTTACCAAATGTTTAGAGGGTTTTTTTTTTCTGGAAAAACATGAAAAAGGCAAACCTTGCCTTTTGTCACAAAGTGAAAAAAGTAATTTTTCATTTACATGTTTTCCAGGGTAAATTTTCATTTCCCTGGAGAAAGCAATTATATTGATTAGCAGTGAAATCTGCAAAATGGTGTTATATCTGTGGCATCTGCTGAAAGAGCTCAGAACATTGCACTGCAGAAGTTCCTTATGAAATTTAGTGTGTCTTTTTTTTTTCTGTGGAGTTTCAATAATTTCTTCTTGGCCTAAGAAGAGATTAAGTCTGGTTCTGGTGAAAAACCTGAACAGGAAGCCTCAATGTCATTACTAAGAAGCTTGACTGACTTGCTGAGGATCTATCAGCTGTACGTATTCTTGTAATAGCTGACTCGGCTATCTGAAATGAACACAGGGAAATGACAAGGAAACTACCCTTCAGCTTTCCTTCCCCCCCACCCCACTTCTCATTTGTGGAGTGGAGATTATATTTTTCTACATTATAGGGTTTTGAGGTAAATGTATGCACAGGTATTTATGACCCCATATGCTTGGGAATATGAAGATGTTCCTGGCTGCATGCATCTCTTCGCATGTTTGTTCCAAGGCATACTCTCATGAGGTAGCTACAGCTGAACCTTAATGAGCTCATATGCATGATGAGCCCATCTGAACATTTCTCAATTTATTTTTTTTTTTTTTCCCCTTAATGAAGCCCCACAAATACAGGTAAAGCTAAACAGTTTAGGAAACTTACACTGCAAAGAGTAGATGGCACTTGTACCAGTCTCTCTTTGCACCGAGGGCCTGGTTTGCATGAACTAACAAAAAAGTAGTGTCCGTTTAGTGCAAGACCAGCAAACAAACAAGCCTGTGGTTACTACAGAGATGTTCTTTTTGAGTTGGATTGTATCTTGAGCAAACATAATTGTTTCTGAGTATGGTGTATGTATTTGTTCTGTTAAATATTTTATAATTTTATGGTGAAGGGCCAATAATAATTTGATTTAGAATTGTAGAATAGTTAGGGCTGGGAAAGGACCTTAAGATCATCTAGTTCCAATGCAACCTTCTCTTCTCCAGGCTGAACAGCCCCAACTTTCTCAGCCTGTCTTTGTACAGCAGATGCTCCAGTCCCCTGGAGGCCCTCCTCTGGACTTGTTCCAACAGTTGCATGTCCTTTTTATGCTGAGGACACCAGAACTGCACACAATACTCCATGTGAGGTCTCATGAGAACAGAGTAGAAGGGCAGGATCACCTCCTCTGAACTGCTGGTCACGCTCCTTTTGATATGTTTGGCTTTCTGGGCTGTGAGTGCACACTGCTGGCTCATGTTCATTTTCTCATCGACCACCACCCCCAAGTCCTTCTCCACAGGGTTGCTAAATGAATGGTAAACTGCCATGTGCAGTGCCTCACTTGGATATGTCTGCAGTCTTGGAAGCTTGACTACCCTATGTTTTCCTGCAGCTGGATCTTGAGCTTGTTTGGAGGTTTTAACAGGGGAGCACAGCTACCATACATCCAAAACTGTTGAACAGTACCACCTGTATTGGGGAAGGTCATCCTTTTTGACTGAGCAGGCAGCTTTGGGAGGGACTCACATGGAGAGGTGGGGGAGGAAGGGGACACCCACCTAGCCAGCCAGGTCAGCTAGGGATCCTAGATGATCAGTGGGGTGACAGATGTTGCAGCCAGATTGCCCTCATGTCCACACATCCTCTCATTTAACTGTGTATGGATGGCATTGATTTAATGGAGTGTAATTTGACTGGAGTCTTGCCTCAACAGAGTGGCAAAAATAAACTGAGATTTACTTAACTGGTGAAATAATGTGTCAGAAGCTCAGTGTGTGTGAATTAACACAGCTGACTTGAGAGCCAGCAAAGCACCATCAGCTTATGCCAGCTATCTCATTTCAGTTATTAGAGAACTCTTTTAGCATGCTAGCTGGAAAATGTAAGCAATTTTCGTCTTTGTTCTTCACCTTGTTCTTCATCTGTTTTGCCCATTAACATTTTTGGGTTCTGTTATCCAAACTATCTCTACTTTCAAATCGGAGCAGAAAGTGGCCATTCAAATTTTGGTTTTCAGTGGTTTCTGTCTGAAGTTGCACATGAAATAATTCATGTGTGTTCCTTAGGTTTCTGGTTTCAATTATTTGAAACTTTGGGCTTGGGGCAGGGAGGAGGAGGAAGAGTAAGATTTCATCTGTTTTGCACTTTCTTTATACCCCTTGACAATGTGGTTATTCACCAAGATAAAGATCCGCTCTCCATATTTTCTCATATTACTGTATTCTTTTTTCCAATGTGTTGCCAGTAATGCTCTTGAGATGCTTAGAATATTTTCTGAAACTGAGGATCTGAAATGGTTGTAAAAGTTAGTGCATTAAATCTATGCAGAGATGGAGCACACAAATACTGAGCTGTTTGCACAACATCTGGGATGATGGTGAATCAAAAGCAAAAATGTGAGCCAAATTGGAAATGAAAAAATGTTTGCTGTTTGGAAAAACTTCAAAGTCAAATTTATCAGGCCTGCATTTCATCAAGTAAATTTTTTTTTTATCCAAATGTTTCAGTTTCAAGAATCTTCCATTTCTGTGGAATAACGATACATTCCCTTTCAGTCCATATCATATGAAATTGTGTTACTAATGGCTTATGAGGGATCTTAGCCATTAACAAAGGAAAAGATTTATCTTCAAATTTAAATCTCTTGTTCTAAAAACATTAGACCAACTTTGTTCCTTTGGTTATTTCACTGATTAATTAGAATAGCTTTTTGATAGAATTTGCCTTGTTTTATTTAAGATTTGTGGTGTGCGACAAAAATAAGATGCTGTTATAAGCAACTGCATTAGGCTGAGGAAATTGTTTCTACTTCTAAAAATAGAAACTGAAGGAATAGCAATATCCCTGAAATTCCTTTTCCTTAGTCATAGAATCATAGAATAGTTAGAGTTGGAAAGGACCTTAAGATCATCAAGTTCCAGCCCCCCTGCCATGGGCAGGGACACCTCCCACTAAACCATGCCACCCAAGGCTATGTCCAACCTGGTCTTGAACACCGCCAGTGATGGAGCATTCACAACTTCCCTGGGCAACCC
>JANRGW010039562.1:0-18188 GCA_024733675.1 Psilopsiagon aymara | reverse complement strand
TGCCGTCCAGCGCTGTTTTTGCTCATATTCTGCTTGCTATAATTAATAAATTTTAATTGGATTTCAGTCCGTTGTGGACTCAATTTATAACAGCGGCAGAGCTGTGCTGCATACTTACTGCTTTCAACTTATTGAAGCATCACAGACTGGAAGGGACCCAAAAAAAAGCTATGTCTAATAGGGCTAAGCTCTGCCGGTCCCCCCTGAAGTCTGCATTTCAGCCTTTACCCATTCCATCTGCCTCAGAGCACAACACTGCCAGATATGGCCTGACCACTTGATGTACAGTTAAAAGCCCCACTTAGGTTCAGATGCCTCTTTCCAGTTTTTCTCATTCTTCAAACCAGGTTGTATTTGTGAGCTGGGCTCCAATATAGTTTGTTCTATAGCACTTCTTTACTTGCCAGGACACCTGAAAAAGATCTTGAGCCACATGCTAAAGAATATTACACTGCTATTCACAGTGCCAACTTACATGTCTTTTTCCAAGTGAAGTATTTCGAACTGATTGTGGTGTGTTTAATTCACTGTACCTCTTTGGGATACAACACTAAGGCAGCTGAGCAAATCTTTGTCCTGGAAATCAGCCTAAATAGTCTCTTTTTTTCTGACATGCTTCCACTTACCCTCTGTGAGAATTAGTCTAATTAGAGGCAAAGAAGAAAGTTAGAAAGATTTTCAGGTTGCTATGTCAGCATTATTCAGTCCCTTTCAGAGCCCAGAGATACTTGGATTCAGCAATGTGTTCTAATCAGGCTGGGCAGAGAGCATCACCCCCTCCCTAATCTCTCTCCATCTTTTTAGAGTATGCCCTATTCAATCTGCCTTATTAAACTGCCTTTATTCAACCCACGAGTTTTTCCATCTTATTTTCTCCCACCTCCACATCCTTCTGAGGAAGGGAGCAATAGAAGAGCTTGGGGGCATCGGGTATCCAGCCAGCATCAACTCACCACACTCCATCCTAATTTCTTGGATTGCATCAACAGTGCTAAGATCTGTTTTTCCACAATCACTTAGGCATATGGGAGTATTATTAATCCCTTTTGGTTTACAAGTGGACAGTTTAGATGCATTAAATAATTTGTGCAGAAAATGTTTATAAGCTCGGAACACCATAACTCAGAGCAACCCAAATAACATGATCTCCACTGACTTTCTTCTGAAAGGTTGGTCTATTTGACAGGCTTGGAAAATCCTTACCATACATTAAACCTAAACCTTTTCCTTCCATTTTTCATCTCCTGCCTCCTAAGTTAGGAACCTTTTCAGACTCCCTCAGCTTTGCTGAACTGAACCTCTCCCTTACAGCACTTCCATCTGTCACGATGGATATTTCATGTACAGAGTCAAGAGAACCCTGGAGCTGTAGAAAATCCACTTCTTGGTACCCATCTGCAATGGCTTGGTCCTGCACAGAGCAGTACTTTGGTCCATAGACACAGCTGTACCAAGCAGAAGTGTTGCATTGAATAATGCACAGGGAAAGGGCATCCCTGCCTTGACAGAGCCAAGGGGGTCCTTGTCTGAGACCAGATTGGATTTTATTGGCATTTATTATTGACTTTACATCGATGCCCTGAGATGATTCTAGACTTCATACTCAGATAATGTTACACAGGAGCTATCTGTAGAGTTTCCCAGCCTATTTAACATGAAACAAGCAATTGGGGCAATAAGGAAGGGAGATACTTCGGGTGCTGGCAGTCACGAGTGTCATTGCTCTACAATAGGGAATGTAAATTCCTCTTCATAGCCTGAATAGCATGGGTATAAAAAAAGTTCCTAATACTTTCCACACGTAAGTTGTAATGAAGCCATGAAAATTGTAGCCATGCAAGGCATGCTTTCAGGGAAGGATGAAATCCGACAAAATGGCAATTCAATTAACTCTCCAGATGAGGAATGAGTCTAGTGAGAAAAATCAACATATCACTGGGCTGGTGCATTTCAAAAGGCAAGACAGGCGTAAACAGTCTTAAGCAATGTTTTATTTATATTCTCACAAGTCTCTGAAAGAAGCAATACATTGCACTGAAATTAGTAAATAAGGTGAAAAGAAGGTGAGAGCTTTGATTAAATTAATTAGTTCACAGGAATAAGTGCTGGGTCCCAGGTGCTGCTCTGAAAAGCTGTAACCATCCTTCTGTTGTAAACTATGGGATGGGAGGACCTGAAAACTAGGACTCTTCTGAAAGGCAGCTTCTGTGATGGGACCTATTTCTGAACTGTCCATTAGCATACGGTGAATAAGAGAATACCCCAAGAGGACACTGAGTGACTTTTAAAACCTAGGCTGTTTTCAGGAATAGTTTAAGTTTGCTTTCACTCATTTTTATCTTTTCCCAGTGTAACCTTATTTCCAGTTTCATACTCCAGGACTTTATCCTTTTGCTTCACAAAAACTAACATGCATGGCTTTTCTTTGAATAGCTGTTCATGTGGAGATGATAGGGAAAGGAGGAAGATACATTTTCTAATCCTATGTATCCAAACCTCACTACAGATCTGCTGCAACCCAAACCCCAAGGCGTGGTCCAAGAATTCGGGTTGATATTGCTGAGTTCCAACAATAAGAAAAGAAATCTTCCTTGCCATCCTTTCAGTGCCTGTTTGGGTAAGGATATTGGTGGAAAGTTTATTTACAGCTGCAGGACTAAAGCCCTGGAGAAAGCTAAACAGGAGGAAATTGCAGGAAATCGAGTGAAACTTTTTAGCAATAAGGACCTCAGCAGCTGACCAGTGAGCACCGTTCAGTAACTTTGGTGTGACACAAAAAAAAATACTTGAGCCAAGACAGTGTTGTATATACTAACAAAGGCAGCATTTTTTAAAGTGATGTTTTGCCTGGAAATATGCTCTTTCTACTTGCTTTTCTTTAAAAAAAAAAAAAAAAAAAATGTGGGAGTGGGAGGAACGTGCATATGTGTGAATCCCCCCCTTACTCCTGAAATAAAAACTTTTGGTGGGCAGGTCAGGGTTATTGAAGAGAATAAATCCTTCTGCGTGCTCCTAGTGAGCTCCTTTCTCTCTCCTTGTCCTGCTGTCCTTTTCCTCTCCCAGTGCCTGCTGCTGGTGCTGGAGATCAACAGGCTTCTTTGCTACTTGAGATTTCTGTGCTCATCTAGAGAGAGGCATCAGCTTGAATAGAAAGTTAATGAGTGTTTATTATATTGATTATCACAGTGGGATAAAACTAATCCTCTGAGGGATCAATTCACTATTGTTAAGTTCATAGTTCTTGACAAATTAGCGAGGTCTGATCCCAAGTAAATTGATAATCCAACCTGGGAGGTCTAGATATTTCTCCTGAAAGCTTCTCAGTTTTCTCCTTCACTGGATGACAGCAGTGTTCCCCTCCATGGGCTGGGGTCATTCAAAGGAATGAAGTGCAACAAGGAAATGCAAATGTTAAACACAATCTAAAACCAGTCACAGAGTGTAAGGAAAGAAACCCCTTTGCTGAGGCTGCTAAAGAAGTGCTTTAGCTCAGTACTGGTAAAGGAAGCTTTGTTTAAACAAGTGTGCTAGCTCCAGTAAGTTTCTGCAAGGAGGCTGTGTTTTCTTCTTCCTCCATTGTGTAAATATAGATTCCTTTGGAATATTTATGTGCAATAGCGTCTGCCCTTTAGATGCTGCCCCAATATGTGAAAACTCTGCGATGTGGCTTTCTTCAGCACAAGGAAGCATCACAAGATAAATGCAAAGTGCCAGGACCCAGGCACCAATTTGTACATTAGCTGAAAGTGAGCTGGTGAGTTCTATGGAAAACTGCTTAAGATGTGTCTCTCTTAAAGGTAACAAACCTCCCATGACAGGCGCAAAGCCACAGCCAGATGCTGGGAGTTTTTCCTGCCACTTTTTCCCATCTGCCCATTCCATCCCTGAGGGCCTTCATTCCTGTTTTTGCTGCAGTTTTGTGAGTCATTCACTCTGGATCCAGATGCCATGAAAAGCACTTCCCATACCTGGCTGACACAGCTCTGGCAGGTGTGGGGAAATGAGATGGGATGCAGTGACTGGGCTGCAACCTCCCACTGCAGGAGGATGCACACTGTCACATTCAAGATCAGACTCCCCTCAGATAAGGATGCTGGCAGATGTCAGAGATGCCAACCTGTTTTAGTAATCTTATATCAGAGATTACATCATCACAGGCTGTCAATGTTATGCTTCCAGCAGTAACGTGGTACCACATATTTTTGGAGGTTAGAGGAACACCTCATTGGTCCTTCTGTGCCCCTCTCTATTCTTTTCTGCCTTTCTTCTTCTGCCTCATGGACCTGATGGTTCTTTCTCACAGGATTCTCATGGTTTCTCACTGCTACTGAATCTCTCCTGACACAAATTGGTCCCTTTCACCATCAGTGTGGTCCAAAGATTCATGAGACCCTGGGACATGAACACAGAGACTGAGACCTCCTTTACAGTAGCAGAACTGTCCCTTTTCACAGAAAAAACATCTACAGGCAAGAGAGGACACCAAGTGCCTGCCAAGGAAATTTCCTATATTTCCAATCCTTTCACTGGCCCTCAGGATGAGGAAAACATAAATCCGAGGAAGACATAAATCCTAGATGAAAATTCATTAGGTTATTCTAGCAAATATGAACTAATAAGATTAATTAATCTCATTGTTCTATAAAGTGAGTTATTTAAAGTGATGATGAGAAGTGTAATGACAAAATTACTTGCTATAGATGCCATTACAAAACCCACAGCAATACCAAATGATTAAACAGCTCTTTTTACAAGCTTCATAATTCTGTCTTTTCATTATGTCTTCTGTTTGGGTTCATACATTTTATTTCCCTTGTAATCTTTGCACTATTCAATGTTTGATTATAGAATTGATACAAGCTATTGTGCAATGTCTTGGTGTGCAGTAACCGACTCATCCGGTTCAAGGGAGCTCAAGGGGTAATGAGCAAGGGGTCAGCCTACCATAACAATAGCACTGTGACCTGCTCTATTCATGGCAATGACAAAGCTAATGAGCAGGTTCAGATTGTTTAAGTCACTCTTAAAGGGCTAATTGGCTTTGCCTTCAGTGTAGCTGCCAAAGAGACTGAGACTTCCCCAAGCCATTTATTGCTTTACTGTGATGAGTAAAGAGCTCAGTCGCAGCTAAGACTGTTGCTCAGTCTGGCAGTGAAGTTCCCTGTAATGTCTACCAAGTGCACTAGAGGTGGTTTTAAAATCACTGCAGAGAAAAGCCATCTGTACCTTTCTCCTAGCAGAGTCAGATTGAATGGGCAATAAGCCAAGTTTCCCTTCAAAATTCTCCTTCAGCTGGGGAGCAGGAGTTGGAGGGGCTGGTCTCAAATGCTAGGGGCACCAAGTGGTTTTTCTTGAACCCTGCTGATTGTGGTCTTCTGGAAGCAAGCCATCTGTGGGCCTCAGAGTTTTGGTCAGAGCAAGGGCAAAGCTTCCTGCAAAGGAAGGGACATCTGAATTTTTATGTTTCAAGGTGGTGGCAAAAAAGGAGTGAAGATTGGGCAGAGGCTGGAGAGGTGAGTTTGCTGCTCCTGGGCAGGTCAGACAGGTAGGGAAAGCAGTTTTGGACAGCAGCCTGATCTCAAATCATGAACACCGAAGAGACGGGTGGGTCAGTAATCTCTGCACTTGCTTCTCTTCGTGCTGTGAGAAGGAGTTTCTGGGGCCTCTGCATAAACAGATGCCATCCAGCCATGATAGAATTGATATGGGAAAGTGAATTGTACTGGGATGACAGTTCTCTGTGAGCAAAGAGAGTGATCCAAGTAGGGGCATTATGGCCACTGGAGAACTTGCTCAGCAGTGTGAATGACAGAGACAGAAGCAGGTGGATGTGAACTAAGTTGAAAGTTTACCAAACTTGGCTGAACTAGAACATCCCACATCTTTGCTTAGAAAGCTCATGAAATTCAAGCAACCAATTAGTATCACAGCTATGCTGCAGGAGCTGATGAGCCATTCAACAAACAAGTGATCCTTGCAGTACATGAAGTCAAAGGCAAAAACACTTCACATGCAAGCAAAGCTAGGTCTTGAGGCAGTCCAACAGCAAGAGAAGGACTCTCAAGTTTGGCATTAATTGGCTTTTTAATGGGTTTCAAAACTGACTTGAGCTGTGAAATACTCAATAAGAGTAAGAGTAAGATTAAGGCGACACTTTGAAAAATGAGTGGAACGCTAACTGAATGAAGCAAACCTTTCTTTGGCCTAATTACAGATAAACAACAGATAATGTGGACTTGATTATCCTCCAGAATGAATAAACAGAAGAAACAGGCACTATGGATGATTTTTTCCTTCTGGTAAATGACCTTTTAATATTGGCATTTGCTACCATAAGTGCAATTCAATGGCAATGGCCAGAGATTGCCCTGGGCAGCCCACAGCTGAGTGAACAGATCCACCGTCATTCACTTTTGCTGCACTGTTTCCAGGAACAGTCTGTCCTTCCTTCCACAGAGGCAGGCTTTTGCATGGCAAAAATGTAGCAGTTCACATCCTTGTGAAGGAATATATATACATGCAATAGCTGCTGTCTGTACAGCAGTGTCATGTAGGACACCGAGGATGCTTGCACCAGCAAAACTAGTTAGGCCTATGAAAACTTTTGTGTAAAATATTTACACCAGTACCACAGTTAAATGTGTAAACTATCAGATTGTACCCACACACATGCCTAATTATCCATTACGCATGCAATTACATGATTTTAATGTGCTCTCATTATAATTACAGAAGAAAAATAGGGGGCATAATTGCACATGAAAATGTGCATGCCTGTCCTTTTTCTTTCTTTTCCTTTCTAAGATATTAGTATCACAAAAAAATAACGAAAGGTGAGGGTTAAACTTCATTGCCTCTTCTTTAAGTTACATTTGAAATATCAATAAGAAACTTAAATATTAAGAAGAGTGGCTTCAGCTTTGTCTGGAACCAAGCACACAGTAGAGAAAATATCTGAAGATGGTGCAGGTTTCCACTGCTGAGGATGGTTATCCCAAAGCAGCTGTCCTAGCTGACAGTTTGTTTTGTGCACCTGCTTTCCTGTTTGGACTTTTTTTTAATAACCTTTGCTTCTGTTTTTGTTTTATCTGGTGCTCAGGATGTTATTATAAAAAGCCAGTACATACCAATGGGAGTGGCAGCTGCATTCCAATCTGCTGTCCTGCTACTGAGAAATGATCTTCTGAAGTCCTCTTGTCTAAAGGTCCCTCTGTTTTGCCTTAATTCTGTTTCAGAACCTGGAATAGTAATCTTCCAGATTAAACCAGGGTTACTGGGTGAATCATTTTGTTTATTTGTTTAAAATGTGTTTGCTTCATTTTGCTTTCTAAATCTAGGGATGAAAAGTGAGCATGAGCAGATTATAACACAGGATATTTTTATTCCTAGAAGGAGATTATAGTACACATTTCTATTGTGCTGTGGCTAAGAGAGATTGGGATGCTGGACATTGCAAGCTGCAATTTAAAGCAGGCACCAGCTCTACATGAGTGGAATTGTTTTTGCTTTGCTGAGTTTGACAGCACCTCTTTCTCATTTCACATGGCAAGATGAACTATGGCTGCTGGGGAGTTTTAGAAGTACATATCCAAATCTCATTCTGAGCATTTTTTTCAGGTGTGGGAGCTGGAACAATAATAAAAAATGAATATTTTTCGGGGAAAAAAGAAAGGTAACATGAAAACACAAATAGTGTCTGCCTCCATCTGAGCTTGCCTGGTCGAATACAAGGTTGTGCTGGTGATGGGGAAAGAAAGCAAACAGTAACAAAATCACCCCTCTGTTTTTCTCAGTTTGAGGGTCGGTGGGACAGGTTCCATGCTCGTTCACACCCTCCCAGCAAGGCAGCTGTGAAGTTGGAGCTTTTCTTTTCAGCATGAAAGAAGTACAGAAGAGACTTTCTGCTTCTTAAAGGCTCCTGGTGCACTCTGATGCAATTCATAATGAAAGGAAATATATATATTTCTTAAACCCTGAGACAGCCCCTTCATCTTTCCTCAGGCAGCTGATAGAGTCCAGCTGTTATAGCAGCAATGATACTTTCATACTTCATCTCCCCAGTGTGGTGTGAAAGCAGGAAATCATTGTGCTGTAGAAATCACTTGTTAGCTGGGGGTTTGGGAGCCAAGCAACAAGAGAAAAAGGGAACATTTGATAAAACTTTTCCTATCCTGGTTACACCTTGGAACTGGCCAAAAATGTTATCTGACACTTCAAAAAGAACAAAGAAGAGGTTTAAAGTTGCCAGCATTCCCCTGGAAAAATCAATGAGCAATGCTTCCTTTCAGTCATACCCTGATTAACAAAAAACACATTTCACTTGAGTTATGGGTTACATCACCAGGGTTTCAATAGCATCAACTTGCTCCATGTACCATGTGCTAGAAGATGTATGGACTCCAGTGCTCTACAACTGATGTTCTTTACAGAGGAAACTGTCTACAGAGGGGTTTCACCGGTGGTTTCACATTATAGTTGCCTGTACAGTCTTGGAGGTCCCTTCAATGTGGTTTCCAAACTAGGATGTGATGCAGGGAACCCTAAAATTGGTGGAGAAGAGGAAGGATGTATGTGTCCTCAGTGTAAGCACCTGATGGCTCAGTCTTCCACCCTCACTGGCTAAGCCCAAGGGGAAGAAAGACAGTGATGTCTCATAAAACACAAGGCCCCATGAACTTGAGGTCCAGGGAGTACTTGTGGTATGAAACTAAAAAAGCATGGTTAGTCTGGGGAAAAAAAAAAAAAAAAGATAGGCATGCTATAAATGATAAGTCAGAATTGAAGGCAAAACTACTACTTCAAACACAAAAAGGAGATTTGCCATCCCATCAGTACATTTTTTCCGCTTTTGCTGCACAGAAATGTAACTCCAGAGTGGCAGCAGCAGTACAGCCTCCCTGATGTCTTACAAGGTGTGGTAGGAAGGAAAACCCCATGTGAAGATTAAATAGTAAACGTTGCTGTTGCACACAAAGCTCCCAGTACTCAATTTGCACTGAAAAAGTGAGGGAAGGGGCTGGAAGTACAAAGCCCAGACAGCAGTGGATCTGTGCCAGTCCAGAGCATGGGGCTGCATTCTTGCCCTGGTGTGGTGCTGAGGAGGGGACCACATCCATCCAAGGCTGCTGGCAGCCTAGGGACAACCTGTGTTTCAAAAAGTTTTGGAAGGGAAAATCCTACCCTTGCAGCAAAGCAGAGCAGAGCTGCTCTGGAGAGGCCTTCGAGCTTGGCATGCCTTTTAAGGGCTCCTGTTTAGTTGCAGCCATGTGAAACAGCTTTGCACCTGCTAAAATCATAATGGTGGATGTCCCTTCTCTGGGCTGCCACAGCTCTCGTCTCTCCTGATGTGTTTCTACACATTTGGATTCTCAGTTTCAGATTCTTCCTTCTCTACAGTAGCTGCAGTGCTAAGTGTACAACTTGCATCTGTTCCTGTGCTCCTGATGTCCTTTGTGACAATGAACAATATCATACTTACATCTTTTATCTCCATAAGATAAAAAAATATTTTTCATCTTCTTATGCAGAAAAGAGATGTTTCCATAAATTGTTGTGTGTAACACAGCACTTGGGGGTTCCCTATCCTGCTATAGTTCCCATTAGCTCTGGGCTGCTTCTGATTGAGCACTAAGATGTGAATGTGAAATCTTCGTGGACAAAAATTCACCACCAGGACTATTTTGGATCCTCCTGGTAAGAAAGATAATGCAAACTCTTTTGTAAGTTTCAAAGAAACCTGATGCTGCTTTCTACTGGGTTTTCATATTTCATTTGACTGAAGATTTTATTCCTGAGTTGTGCAACAGAGACTTGACAAGGCTGCTGGCACTTCTTGCATACAAAACAAGTTGTTAGTGGCATTTGTAAGTAAATATTGCTGCACAGTTGTATACAGACAGTTTTTCTTAAACAACTGTATCCCCACTAGACAGAGCTCAGGCAAGCACAAGGATCAGAGCACTGATGAGTGACACTCAAAGTCCCAGATGGCACAGAATTTACTGCAAAGCTCATTTCTATGCTACTAAAGTTGGAACAAGCAAGCAGTGTACCCAGAGTCCAGAGCCCGTCCACTCTCCTGGCCATGGGCAGGATGATTTTGAGAGACAAATCCTGTCTGTCAGGTGCTCTTGAAAATATTTTATTAGTAGATTTATTATCACATTTTCCTATGCAGCATAATGCATTTTTTCTGGCTCATGGCAGTCTCAGCCCTTATTCTCTGCTTGATTTTAGTCTCATGAGCAGCAGACTTTTCCAATCCACAGGCACGTCCCCAGCTGGAAACATCTCAGACTGTTTGTTGATAAGGTTTGGAAAAAGCTGAGACTAATTTTTTTTCCCCTTATTCCTGGCGGGAGCAGGCAACCCCACTGTCATGCTAAAATAAATAAGTGAATAGGCTGAGACATGCATGCATTGTTCTGGAAATCTTACTCAAATCCACTTTTTCAATACATTTAAATGTAAGTAAGAGCAAAGAAGAATGAAAAAATAGCATCATAAGTACAGTGTTTATTTCATGTTTTCTGTGCATCAGATGTTTGTTTTACTGCAGAATTTCATGCAAAGCTTGCCGCATGATCTCAGGGAATTGCTAGCAATTATTTCTCTGGTATTTGCTTAAACAGCCTTGAGGTTTAACATTGATGCCTTCTGAAATGCCCTGGGAAGACAGAACTCAGATCTGTGCTTCTGCCCAGAGATAAATTTGTTTTCCAGAAGATGGGGAAATAATGCCACATCATCCACTCTCGCCAGCAGCAGGAGAGCACAGTCACAGGAGACCTTTAAAGCAGCCACAGTGTCTATGTCAGGAACACTTCGCAGGTGGGGCTGCATGATGTCTGTATGAGACAGCCTGAAAGGAATGTAGGGAACTGGAAAAAAATGCACTTGGAAAAAAAAAAAAAAAACATGGAAAAGCACCTCTGGGGCAGTTTTTCTATTGGTATTCTTCGTTTGCTCCCCAGAGGCATCTGGACAATTGGTCTGATAAAACCCTGCCACCTGGAGAGATCTAACCTTGCTCACGGACTTCTGGAAACTATTGTTTGCAGGGACTGTAGAGGTGTTGGGGCAATGCTACAGTTTTGAAGTTGTGTGCGCATGCACATACATGCACAAATACAGTGTTTTGGGAAAATTCTCAATTTGGCCTTTGCAGATGGAAATCACTGAATGAACTGATGGAGCTGTTGCTGAAAAAGAAATCAAAAAGCCTGAAATAGCAATACCATGCGTGTAACACATATAGTTGTAAATAACTTCCTGAGCTTTTCTTACTCTTTTAATCAAACTTTATAAAATATGCATAATGATTAATTTTACTGCCACTGCTTTTGCTTAACGGCGGAGGGCAGGAGGGTGGGAAACATGAAAAAGACCTCTTGCTTTTTCCATATTTAGTTTTGAGGTTCTTTTTTAGTCTTTTTAGAATAAATAGAATAAGTATAAATAGTTAGTTTTAGACTATTTTAATCTGATTATTTAATCCAGAATTACAGTATTCAAGCATTTAAATTATTTAAGATACAATGCCAATACAAGTGTGAGGAAGTGAGCTGAATTGCATTGTTCTGAGTAGCTGTTTACAGAGGAAACAGCTACGGGCATTGACAGCATTACAGTCCAAATACACTTAGCTGGACTTTGGACTTTGATTTGTATTAAAATAGTAATAACTTAATTGTATTTTATTGCACATTTTTTAAATATATTTTTACTTGTAATTGAACGGAAGTCATTTCTGTCCCCACAGCCACAGACTACCCACATTAATATTTTGGAGTATTAGCATAAAACCCACCAATAACTGCACACAGAGTTGAGATTTTGTTGGTAACCTGGGGTTTATACTTTCTGCAATAAATTAGAGCTAATCCAGCAAGCACGTATTTATTACTGTCCTAAGAACTGTCTGAGTGCTTCAGTCAATGAAAGATTATAACTCTAAGGCCAAGAAGTGGTTTAAGATCACAACAGATGATTTACTGTGTTAGGAATGAGGAAAACAATGTCTGGGAGGGAAAAAACTCAGTGCGATGCTCTCACTGATGTCTGTTCTACCTGGAGTAACAAGCATGCCAGGACATTTAGCCTTTATAATTCAAAACAAATTATTGTCATTTTGACATGAACCTCAGCATGATTAAATGAGCTCTGTAAGTGGATTCTATTCAACACATTTCCAAAAAACAATCACACATGAAATCAGTGGTGCTCACACAACACACATGAACGCACGGCCAAGCATATACTGAGATATAGACCTGTGTGGTAGAATCTGCAGTTAACTTTCAAGGTTTGCAGGGTTTTCAGCTTTGGCTGTAAGTCTGAAGCTGATCAGCATTTCTCATTGGTCTTCCTATGATAGTGCCTCAATCGTGTGTTTCATAGATTCAGGATCAAACCTTTCAGGGTACATACGGCGCATCAGCGCAATCTCACTCCATTAGAAATGTTGTGCAACATCATTTTGCTTCCTCAGCTACTGCTGCATTTGAAATAACTTTTGCTAAAGCCAGATATGTCATTTTACAGCAAATATTTGTCACTTCACCTAAAACAAAGTCAAAACCACTAAAGGTTCTCAGCTTTGCAACAGAATGGAGAATTAAAAAAGAAAAAAAGAAAAAGAAAGAAAGAAAAATTAACATGTGAAATAGTGAAATAAAAACCTGAATAAAAAGGCAACTGCAAAAGAGACGCAAGTTGCATGGTGATGTCTGCTACCTTGCACGTCCTAAAGCAACCCATCAAGATAAGCAGCTTTGTTTTATGCTGGTGCAAGCCAAGATTCTCACCTGCACAGCACATCATGCCTTAAACATCCCACATGCTGGGAGAGTCAAGGCACAGTGGGAACAAGCAAAGCTGGAAGCTCTCTGCTGTCTTTCTTTCCTGCTGCCCACATTTTGGCAGAAAGAGCACCCAGAATATACACATAGGTAGAGCTATAGCATATATGGGCCTCAGTCAACTTGTATGTTGTTTGCTAACCTATGTGACATTGCACTGGGCAAACAGGAATGTGCAGTCCCTGTGCTCAGCGCTCACTGTTGCCCCCCAAAAATAAAGGGCAAAGACACTATATTTCTGCCCTGACACTGCATTTGCTATCCCTATGCAAAGCTTTCATTGCACAGCATGAGTCCCTGTGACGCCAGCTTATTTTCAAGTTTGTGGGCACATTTCCGAACCAGCTGAGATTTAACTATGTGAGTTTTGATCCTGTTAACTTTTCTGTGAAACTTGAAATGTCATCTGTCTCTGTCTGGGGAGATGCAAATTGCAGAGGCCAAGATTTTCACACGTCTTGCATGTCCTCGCCTGTGAAACAGTCCCTGCCTCACCTCTTTTGCACTGCATGAAATGCTGCACTACTCTCAACCTTTCTGTTCTACTCTTTTTAATCCTCTGTTATCCATCAGAAAAATGTAAAGGAATTAAGTTTTCTCTTTTTTCAGTATTTTTTTTTTAAAAAAACCCCACTAAGTATCTATATATGGAAATCTTAATGAATAAGCTCCCTTGGGTTTCTATATAAATACCAGCAAAAATGGCTATGGTTATCTTAATTGGGCATCTCATTAAATACGAGAATATTAAAGCCACTGAACAACTGCAGCCCATTCTGAAGTTGGTGGAGAATGTCACTGATGATACACGGGGGTAACAGTTGGACCCAATGATCTTAAAAATCTCTTCCAGAGTAGTTGATTCTATGATTCCATGTGAGGCACTGGAATGGGAAGCCCAAGGAAGTTGTGAATGCTCCATCCATGGCAGTGTTCAAGGCCAGGTTGGACAGACCCTTGGGTGACATTGCTTAGTGGGAGATGTCCCTGCCCATAGCAGGGGGGTTGGAACTAGATGATCTTAAGGTCCTTTCCAACCCTAACTATTCTATGGTTTTATGATTCTATGATTACCCAGATGACCAAAAACAGGTTTAAAAAGTGTCTGGGGATTTGCCCAGTGTGGTTTTGGCTTTCTTCAGGTCGTTTTCAATAACTTCAGATGTTGTAAGCTTTAGCATGAAAGTTTTGCATCCATGGCTTTCGGAAAGCTTGTAAAGAGTCACTAGTGGCTCTTTTTATTCTGATGGATGCAGTTTACCCATTACTGCACTGCCTGGCCCAGCTCAACCAGGTGTGATCCCATGTCTCTCCCTGAACACTGATGCTCCTCTTCCAGCCTCTCAAAATCTAAACTGAACATTGGGTTGCGTCAGCTTCCAGGCTTTCCTATGAGTGAGCAAACATTCAGTTCGTCAGTAGAAATACTTCGCTTCAATGTTAGCTCTGTAGTGGGAAACAGGTTTACATTTTACATCTAACATCAAAACAACACAGCCTCAAGTAACTCAGTTTTGGGCAAAAATCATAGACTTCATTTTTCAGAACAGAATGAAATAAAATTGCCTCCTGGACCAGAGTTCTGATCTTGTGCAGTTTCCTAAACCTGCTAATTTAACCAGTGAAACAGAGACCTCAGAAAATAAGCTTGAGTGCCTGAAACAGGAGATTGCCAGCCATCCTGAGAAGCAGAATCTCATCCCAAGCTCCAGAGTTACCTGGCATCATCAGTCCCCAAAACTTCTTATTTTGCACCTTTGCAAGACAGGATTTTGTATTTACTCAGTATCCCATGTACCAATTGAATATCACAGCTATGGAAAAGAAGCAGCTCTTGAAGAATTTGGGTTGGTTTTGTTTGTTGATGGTTGTTGGGATTTTTTTTCCGTTTTTAACTTGACTTCTCTCAGAGCTTTCACTTATTGGCGTTACTGTGAAATTCTAGGCAGAAATCAAGGGCTTTAGCAAACCCACATGCATGCAGTAACTTTAGCTTAAAAGCGCTTGCACGTCTGGCTCCTGTGTGTAGGAAGAGAAGCAGATGAATACTTGAACAGCTATCCAGCCTGTAGAAACATAGATCCCTGGGCACCAGCCTGAGCAGTATTTATGGGGATGTCAGCTCACTATGTCGAAAGTGCCTGAGATCATTAATGGTGTGATCTCGCCACTTCTTGGTTATCCATCATGCTGTCTTCTTGCCCTGCCAGCGTGCTCAGCTGCCCCTGAGTGGTTTATAACGGAAAAAGCTGCTCACCACAGGCTGTAAGCCAGGAGTGGTTCTACCATTCTTTCGCGGGGGCAAATCCTTTGGTCAGGGCTGCTGGTGATCACAGCTAAGGGGATCTGGTTGCTGGCTACCTATGGGAAGGTGACAGGCATCCCTGCCAGCTGCTTGCTGAGCAGCACACAGTTTTGTTGGCTGAAAAAATAAAACCAAACTGCCATTGGGAAGCAGCAGAGAAAACAAAGACAGACAACAAGGAAAGAGCCAGGGAGAAGTTGACAGGTATATGAATGTGTTTAGACAAAGTCTGTGTCAGATTTTCCAGAGCACAGACACCACCGAAGTACCACCAAATCCAGTGAAATGCAGGTGTTTCACAGTCTACTACTGAAAAGAAGAATTAAGTTCCTAAATCACTTAAAAAATGTTTCAACATAATTTTTGGGAAATCTGGAGAGCCCAGGAAAGCTGATGGAATTACTTGTATTGACTTCAGGAGTGATGGGATCAGCCTGGCATTCCCTTTACTCATTTTTTTTTCTGCTTTTTTCTTCATGTTAGGAAGAACAAGCTCATTTCAAACAAAATATGGCACTGGGGCCAGTAAAGAGACCTTGGCATATTTACTGTCACTGGCAAGCTCCATGTGGACCATAAAATGGTCTGAACCCCTCCAGAAGAGTGTCATGTATCAGCAGGGCAGAAACAAAGCCATGGGGAGCATGGTTCTTTTGCTCACAAAGTGGATTGGACATGATGATTTCTGGCAGGGCTCTTCAGGGCAGAGCCAAAGAGAAGGACAGTCCTGCTGTGCCAGTGGGGAAAGACCTGCCATCATAGACAGCACAAAGAGAACTCATCTACGAATTGTAGCAGTTTGAAGAATAAGGCTAATCAAATGACCATGGCACAAATAATTTGCCACAATTCCAGATGTAATGGCATTTAACTTCTTAACTAAACTCATTACTTTTCCCAAGCAATCTCCCACTGCTTTCAGGGGAAGTATGTTTTGATCTATAGCCACCATCAAACTGTAAATTCACTTCCTTTATGAAAAGATGCAGATTGAAATATTCACCACATGACCAATTGCTTAAGAAACAAAATAAAAAAGTGGAAAGGGTTCCTCTCTTATTGGACGCATCTGATGGCAGGACAGCACTCCATTGCTGTGGGGCAAGCAGTGCCTTCCAGACAACTTTACACTCCTCCAGCCATGTATCTATATGTCGAAAACCATGGGGCAGGACACTACTCTTTAGCTTCCCCTGGAAATCCAGGTTGTCCTACTCTCTTTCAGGTGGGAGACCACCTACAGAGGGAGGCAGGGGTTAGTGTAAAGGTTGTACCAGGGCACTGAGATCAGCCGTCCCTTTTGAAGCAGGATGGCAGAACCCAGCCAAGTGGTGCTCTGGGCTCATTTGTGACTGAGGAATGTCTGTGGTGTCATATAAATGGGTTTGATTGAGCTGGGAGACTACATGGCAAACCTGCCTGTGCTTCTCCAGCTGAGACATGAACACAAAGTAGATGCTTCTTGCAGCAGCTCCCCTGCCCTGCCGTGATGCTGCCACTATTGCACAAAGTATTGGGACTGCTGCAGAAAGTATTTCAGAAACTATGCAGAAGCTACTGCGAAATACTTGTGCTCCTTGGTAAAGACAAAATCCTTCAATGCAGCGCTTACATTAGTCCTTTATCTTCCTGATGCAGTTCAGTATTCTTTCCTCACAGGAGCCTTCCCAGGGTGGTGATGGTGGCAATAGATAGGAGAAGAGACTTCTGTCTCCTGACCCATGGGTTGACAGATGTAGAGGACTCATCTTTGGACCACATACCCTTCTATCATAGCTGGTGCACGGCACTGCTTCAGGGCCTACGAGGAGGACTTTACAGGGAGCGTGATCATGGCTGGATCCAAGCTCTCTCTGTGTCTTGCTCTTGCTGGCTCCAGCACTGCAGTGGCTCAGCATTCCCTCATCGTGGAGCACGCTCAGCCACCAGCTTGAAAAGTCTTGTCTGCCCCCTCGAACAGCTCTGTAACAGCTTTCAGGAGTGTCAGATAGCAGTGATAGGTTTGCAGAGCAAGTCTGTGTGTGGTTAAGCAATTCCCGTCATTACAGGGGAACTGTTGAAAAGCTGCAAAGAAAATATAATTATCTTAACTCTTACTCCTTTCAAAGAATCTCACAGCAATCTTCTCTGTTTCTGTTTCGGGCAGATAGTGTTTGTTGCGAGGCATCCAGGGCCCCCAAATTCTCCCTTAACCTTTGAACTCTGGTTACAACAGCAAATGAACCCACTGGGATTTTTCCCCTCTGAATTTTACTGGTTGAGGAGAGTTAGCTACGTTTGATTTATCAGTGATAGACAGGGCAATGGTTCAGCCTATGTGCATCAGAAATAAAGTGTCAGGATGAATCTCAAATGTGGCTGTGCCAGTTCTGGTTTCCCCTGCAGAGTCCGAGCAAGGCTTCGTGCACCTTACTGCTGCCTGCAGCACCAGCTAATGCAATCCCCTCCTGCTTCCCCACTGGTCACCCTGCTCAAGTCTCCCTACACCTCCATCCCCAACCCTGAAGGCCCTGTACTGGGTGCCTTGCACCAGGTCAGGTGCATATTCAATGATGTTGCACCAAGCTGTAAAACCTGCTTTGTCTAGGCTGGAGTGCCTTGCTCCTGGCTGCAAACACATATACTCATTTTAATTACCAATGAAGCCAGGGAGTGGAGCCCCTTTGCTGTCTCAGAGCTGTATGGTGCCAGAGGATCTCAGCCTGTCTGTGCTCTGGAACTCTCATCAGCATGTACAAGGTGTAGCTGAGCCAAAGGAGATGATCTTTGTGGGTGACTGAATGACCCACATCATTACAGTACTTTCTGTTCAAAAATTAACTCTGTGTGTCATGGGTTCAGCAGTAGCAGTCATTTTTCTCCTTCACGGTATCTGGTGCAGCGCTGTGTTTTTGACTTGTGGCCTGAGAACAGCGTTGATAACACCAATGTTTTTAGTTATGGTTCAGTGATATTTGGTCTGGCCAAGGACTTTTGGAGCCTCATGCTCTGCCAGGGAGGAGGGGGAGCCAGGAGGAAGCAGA
>JANRGW010039559.1:0-10333 GCA_024733675.1 Psilopsiagon aymara | reverse complement strand
CACTGGAGCTGCTCTGAGGTCTCCCCTTCAGGAGCCTTCTCTTCTCCTCTGCCCCAGCCCCGCTCTCTCAGCCTGGCCCCAGAGCAGAGCTGCTCCGGCCCTCACAGTACCTCCATGGCCTCCTCTGGACCCACTCGAGCCGGGAACCCATCGCTGTGGGCTCCAGGCTGCCTCTCAGGGCAGGGCAGCCCCAGGGAGCAGAGGCACTCCAGAGTTACCCTCTCCTCACCCCTGTCTCTGCAGTGGGACGCAGCTCGCTGGCAGCAGGAGGTGACCATGCTGGGCCTGAGCCTGGAGGCAGCACAGCGGGAGCGGAACGCGGCCGAGCGGGACCTGGAAGCTTTGCTGCAGAGCCACCGGCGGGAGCTGCAGTGCTGCAGGCAGCGCCTGCTGCAGGTGGGCAGGGAGGGCTGGAACCCTGCTCCGGGCTGGCAGAGCTGTCCCGGGCAGCCCCCCCACATCCCACAGGTGCTCCGCGACCAACAACACTTGGCAGAGGAGCAGAGGGAGGCCCTGGACCGCTGGCACCGGGTGCTGCTGCAGGACATGCCGCATGCCAGGAGCAGGGGATCAGCCGATGCCTCCACACAGACACCCTGAGCCAGCGCCCCATGGCAGTGGGGACAGTTTGGTGTCCCTGCAGACCCTGACGCCTCAGCCCCCTCCATGGAGAGCTACCAGCCCTCATTCCAGAGGACTGACCAGCCCCAGCTGCAGTGGTTACACAGGGCAAGGCCTCCCGTCCTGCCTACTCCCTGTGGAAAACTGCCCCCAGGGAGGGTGGCTGCTGGCAAAAGGGCTGTGGGGAAACCACTTCACCCTTCTGGCCCTCAGGGGAAAGCCTGTTCTGCTGCAGAAGCAGGGTAGGAGGGCTGGTGGGTTGGAACTAGATGAGCTTTAAGGTCCCTCCCAACACAACCCAGTCTGGGATTAAATGAATAAAGCATTTGCCCCCCACTGATGAGCACCATGTCCCTGGCCCTCAAACCTCTGCCAAGCAAAGCTGCTTCCTGCATGGAGGACAAACACACATGTGCTGTTGTACCACAACTTTAATAACCCCAGCCAGAGCCAGCAGTGACTTCTGCACGCCAGGAGATCACTAGCTACAGCATCAGTACAAATTTGGGTGCTGTCTCCCTTTTGGGATGCAAGTGACAGTTCCCACATCCCCCCTACTCCCCAACAGCACCATAGAGAGCAGTAACACCACGCCCGAGGAGGAGAAATGGGGTCTAAGGACAGCAGCCCTTCAGCCAGGGGCTGGAGAAAGAGGTGGGAGAGATGCCCCCAGACACACTGTGAGGCTCTGCAGGAAGCAGCACCCAGTTTTGTGCTGACGGTTGGCACCAGCACCATCCGCAGGAGCTGAAACAGCATCAGCCCAACGCTGGTCTGGCAGCCCACAGCAGAGCTAACTGCTGCAGGAGCACAGGCACAAGAAATGGATACACTGAGGAAGCAGCTTTAAAACACAAGATACCACACAAATCAGAGGCTCAGGACCCTTGAGGGTGGGCATGACAGGCTGCTCAGGAATCCCATGGCACACTGCTGGAGCAGGGCCCAGCTTTCCCTCTGGAAGCAGGGACAGGGTGGTCTCCTCCTCAGCACTCTGAACAATGCACTCATCAGTAGTGACTCCCCACATGCACGAAGGCAGGGAGGCCGATGGGCAGAGCACTGCTGTGCCTTCAACACCAGCACCGAACACCCCTGAGGAACAACCAAAGGCTGCCCTGGCACATGCAGGGCAGGAAGGCAGCAGCTACGTGAGCCCATAGTACAAGTGAACAGCAAGGCCAATGCACAGGACAGCAATGAAGAAGAGGAGGGTGAGCTGCAGATTGAAGAGGGTGACGGACAGGAGGGCGTTGACCAGGATAGAGCAGGAGATGATGAAGAGCCTGGTGATGTTACTGCTGTGCTTCATCACCACAGACATGATCAAGCCATTCAAGGCCTGGCTGACCACAATCACCAGCACCCAGGAGGAGAAGCCCTCCAGGAAACCGCCCTCCGTGCTGCTCCAGAAGTAGCCGATCAAGTTGAGCAGGACCCCAAAGAAGTAAAGGAAAAGGTTCTGCAGGCTGAGAGGCAGTGCCTGGGTCTTCAGGATGGCTTCTGTGTAGACAGCAGACAAGCCTGAGATCAGGCAGTACACTGAGATCAGCACCAAGCCCACCAGTGTGATGTGCAGCTTCATCTCAGAGGGGCTGCCAGGGTCCTGCAGGCCCCCACAGCTGTAGCTCACCCCTGCAGTCACCAGCAGCAGAAGAGCCAGCCACTGGCGCATGCTGAGTCTTCGGCGCAGGAAGAGGCTGTAGAGGAGTGCAGTGCTGACAATCTTTAAGTTACTCAAGACCTGGTAGGTGCTGGGATCCATGAAGAGCTGCATGTGAACCACCAGGTTGTTGTTGGCAGCATAGAGCAGGGCAGAGAGGGCGAATGGGGCAATGTGGTGCCATGACACAGCGACTCCCAGCATCTCCCGGTCCCAGGTCAGCAGGAACAGGAGGGAGAACAGCAGCTTTGTCAGCTCAACAAGAACCACCACAGATGTGGAGCTGAAGGGGATCATCCCATCCACCTTACACTGGGTAAGGAGAGGGGCATGAGAGCCATATATGAGTACAGACAAGAGCAGCATCAGTCCCCACAGGCCCCTCTGGAGCACCCAGTTTGCAGAGGCAGCAGCATTACCAAACATCACCATTTTCAGGCAGTAGCCAGCAAGGGTAAGCTGCTCTCAATGCAGAGGCCAGACAGACTCACAGCCTAGAATGTTCAAGAACAGACCAAACATCATGAATTTAATGAGCTTGATTAAGACATTACCTGCTACATTTCTGATGCAGCAGAGGAGAATGATTTTGGTTTTCATAAGGAAGAGAACTACAAGCCTCCTCTGGAAGCCACACCAAGCATGTTCCTAAGGCAAAGCATGCACTCAACAGGAGAAGGGATGTGTGGTGAGCATGATGACATGTCACAGGCAGCCCTTCAGTCTGCAGGGGCATGGGGACAGAGGTAAGGGTTAACAGCAGCTGGAGAACCGTGGGCTGCTGGTGCTTCCAAGCTACCGTGCGTTAGTGGAGTGATCACTGCTGCCACAATAAATACCCCGTAACCAGACCTGCTGATGTCTCACAATGATGTGGTGCAAAGCCCTTTTCCAGCGGAAAAGAATGGTGGCCGTGCCTCTGACAGCCCTAGGAATCCTGTGTGCCTGCTAACTAAGGAACACTGTTCTACAGTCACTGCTGCCAAGGGGGTCCTCGCTAGTCCCGGCCCTTTTTCAAGGAACTGACGTACTCCCGGATTGTCTTTTCCACGTTGGGAACAGCGTAGTTCTGAGCAGCGTAAATTCCTGTGCAGGTCCCGACCATGAAGCCCAGGACAGCTGAGAAGCGGAGCTTGGCTACCAGGTAGCCTGCCAGGAAGCCTTTGAGGAAGGGTGACGCCAGCAGAGAGCCATCCTGAGGAGAGGAGCCAAGAGTGAGGCGGGCGGGCAGCGCAGGGGACACAGCTTCCCTCAGAAGCGGTGCCCCGCCGGCCCCAGGCACCACACGGACGGGGGAGCGCGTTACCTGCCCCACGCCTGCATGCACCTCGTCTTCCACTCTGCGCTGCAGACTCTCCAGCTGGTCCTTCAGGAAGGCGAGGTCCTTCAGCTTGGGCAGCGAGTCCTGAGGAAGAACACGAAGGCCGATGCGGGGCGACGGGAGGAACAACGCGGCATTGCCTCAGGCGCGACCCCGACGCTCCCACCGCCCCACTCCACTCACCTTATCGTCCGCCATCTTAGCACAGGCCCCGCCCGCCGCGGGGGCGGTGCCGGACGCTGATTGGCTGCTGGTGAGGGCGGTGACAACCTGCGCGCGCTTCCCGCGGCCCGCCCGGCGCCATCTTGAGGTGAGGGGGTCTCGGTGGCGGGCGGTGTGATGGCGGGAGTGCAGCCTGCCCTCGGGGTGTCGATGGTGCCTGGTGCTGAGGAAGGAGCGCCACGGGGGAGCTGTGTGAGCCTGATGTGGTATCGGGTGGGACGTGTTTGATTCCAGCCGTGGTACCTTAGCCTGTGCCTCACGATCACCCTGGCCCCAGTACAAGACAACCATCCTTCCCCGGGTAGCAAGGGGTGGAGGCAATGCTCCCTGGCTCTTGCCTGCGGAAGGGATGACAGTGTCTGACTTCATGAGGCGGTGTCAAGCCCACGGGCAGTACCGGGCACAGGAAAAGGAGACTAACCATGTCCCAACCTCATTAACCTCTCTTCCTTTCCTTCCTTGAGCAGGATGTGTTTGCGCAGACGCCTCTGTGGGCTCCTTCCTCTGGTCACAGCAGCTCGGATGTCAGAGCTGTTTGTCTGGGCACTGGGGGCTCTCTGCATCCGTGGTTAGCAGTGTCACTCCTGCCCTGAGCCACTTCGAGCCACACTGGCTGGGTATGGGGACACTCAGTGGTGATGGGAGCAGTAGGCTGGCTCCTGCTCTTCCTGCAAACCCCAGCGCCATTGGGGATGACGAAAGAACAAAAATGACTCCCTGAAACCTTCAAGTTGCTGCCTAAAGACTGGAGCTGCGGTTCTTTCTCTGCTAAGAGGCTTGGCTTACTAAAGAACTTTCACTAGAAGGGATCGTGTGGACACCTGAGCTAATTGTGACCCAGCCTGGCTCCCCAGAATAACCCTTCCTCCCCATTTTGGGCTTTAGGTTGTTTTCCCATTGTCTGTTCACCTCTCTGTGAGACCTAAGAACCTCACAGTCGTGCTGAGGACCACACTGCATCTGACACACTGCAGGAGATGCCAGTGAGACATGAACTGCAGCACGTTCAGCTTGGGAAACAGGCACTACAGAACTAGAGGCAGGATTGAGAAGTGCATGTTTGAAATGAAGATTTCAGATGCTTGGCTAACTTTAATTAGAAATTGAGATACAAAGGTTTACATATATGTTATCCTACTGGATGCTACACCAGGATGTAAAGGCTTAAGGGTTTGAAGATATGACTTTTCAGGCAGAGCTGTGGACTAAACCAAGCAGCATGCACAAGCGTTGAGACAGCCTTGTGAGGGCTTCTGGACTGCTACTTGTGCTCATTGAATTTCATTAATTTATAAAGTATTTCTAAAATAAATAAAGTATTTTATAAAGTATACATAAAATATATACTATTATATATACTACAATATATTATGCTGTAATTATTATGTATAATATCTAAATTTAAATATTAATTAATAAATTGAATTTAGACACATTCCCTACAGGTATTACCCTGCTCCACTGAGCCGCTCAGAAGAGGCAACAAAAGGGACCTTGGAGGCAGTAGCAGTTGCAGCAGGAGCAGAGGCAGTTAACTCATAGCCAGTATAAATCCAAGAGATGCGAGTCCACCCCCCACTGACATCCCAAGCGCTATCTGCTTTGCTTTGCTTTGCAGCATGAGAAATTGTAACGCCAGGCAGGAGTGAGCCATTTCCCTCAGCCTTTGACACCACCCCACTTTTCAAGCAGGACTTTTACTACCTGAAAGGTGAAATGAGAATACTTGGTGTGAATTAAGGGCCTTTCTTGGAGCACAACTACAGAACTGGGAAAGCACAACTTGGTGCAGGCTGACTGAGAATTGGGGTGTGGTTAAAAAGGAACACTTGAGGGCAGCACAGCCCCGTTGAACGGTGGTTGTTGCTCACCCTGAGTTGGCTCCTCCTGAAAGGTGGACCAGGCACCGACCTCACGAGCAGAAGACGATGTGGTTTTACGAGACATGTTCGAGAGGAAGGTCAGGTCTGAAGCCAGCCAAGAAGACTCACCAGGCCGAAGGAACCAGTTGGCAATAAGGGCTGTATTTTGTTATTGATGAACAACAAAAGGTCTCTACAGTTTTCTTACTGTTCAGCACTGGATCAGAAGCGACACAAACACTTGGTCTGAGATGCCAGCATCCATCACAAGCCAGCAAGAATATGGAAGATATTTCCCAGAAGAGCTGGATGATGGTTTTCTCTCCTAAACCATTGTGCCTCTCACACAGAGCATCAAAGAGCAGAGGGCACAGTAAACTGGATGCAGTCGCTACTGTGGCTGTATGAGACCATTCCTTATTCTCCAAAGCAGCAGATTAAAACCAGGAGGGAAATGTCTCTGCTGATGTTCCAGCACTGGTTTTGTGCCATTTAAAGAAGCAGGAAGCTGAGTACTCTGAGGCGTCTTTTAATTTCCAATAGTTGTTCTTGAAATTAGTTAGAGCTGATGATGGTGCCTGTATTTACAGGGACAAGCTCTCAGTAGTAATACAGACACTGGCCTCTCAGCCTCAAACCCAGCAGTAAAATGGAAGCGGAGGAACTCTCCTTTCTAGTCTTTGTGATCCAGAGTCACAAAGGGGCTTCTTAGAGGTGCTGCTCTGCTTCCAGCAGCCTCCTGAGCAATATGTTCACTCTCCCAAAGGATGCTCATGTGCTGACACCAGGCTGGTGATGAGTGCCCAGTGCTCCTGCCTCCCACCATGGCTGTGTTTGATGGAAATGGCTCCCGAGCCAAAAACACTTCCCATCCTCAGCCTAGCAAGGGCACGGCAGCTTTGAGCTCCATCCCTGTCTTTTACATGGACTGATAGTCCATGTAGTGGAGTCAGCCTGAAAATTTCTGGGTCTTCCAGTGCAGTGATACTTAATACACACATCCCTCCAGAGAGAGAGTTCAGAGGGATTTTAGGCAGTAAAGGGGGTGCAAATTCCATAAGAAGAATTCCTAAATTCTCCAAAAAGCACAAATTCAGGCCATTCTTTGCCCATCTTCCTCATCTGCCTGACCCAGACAACTGCTGTATTTGTGTACATGGGAGGTCAGGCTGCACTTCTGGCTTCTCGTTCCAGGAAAAGGGGAAGACATACAAGTGCAGGAGTAAAGACATTCTCGTAACAGGCACATGCATTTCCTGCAGAAGAACTGCTTGCTTTGTCTAAGTTCATGGTAAAAGCCCAAGTGGCTGCTCTGCAGTGGGGCTTGGAGACAACCCAAGTATCAGCCACCATGAGGTTAAAAATAAGCCTCTTTGCTGTATGGAGCAGGATGGATTGCTAGAGGCAGATAATAGCGATTTCTGGTGCCCACAAGGAGGAAAGAGCAAAGCATGCCTCAGAAAGGATGCCTAGGGCTGGTCCTTCGGTTGCAAATGAACGGGAGCTGGGTTTATTTACATCCAAATGGCACTAACAAAGCCTGGTGGAAGAACAGCAAAGATGTGAGGAAAGGATGTGAGAAGCCTTGTCCTTGGCATCCCAGCTCAGCCCTGGCTGCAGGGAGGGTGCAGCCATGCTGTGCCTCGCTCTGTGCCTCACCCGGACATCCACTGCGAACTTGACCTTGGACATGCCTGTTAACAGATGATAGACCTAGGACCTGCTCAGCTCACCAGACTGAGCTGTGGTGGAGTTGCTGCTCCCTGCCTTTGCCTGGGGTGTGGCTCTGCTGCCTCCTGATGCCCCTCCTTCATCCTGGGGGCAGGGAAAAGCTACTCAGGCTCTGGACCAGTGCTGGGGGAAAATGTTCAGCAAGACCCAGCTGCTGCTTCTGTCTGTTCCTGTGTTCTGAGCTCAGCCCTGATGCCACACATTTATCCTGAGTCTCAGGAGGTGCCCACAGTGTTAGCTCTGTGCCCTTGGAACACTGCTTTGAAACAGGATGTGGGGATCAGGACCATGCCCTGACCCCTCAGGCACATCATTCTGCTCCCTGCACCCCGGGGTATGTGTCTCCTACCAGGAGCAGGAGGTCCCTTCGCTGCAGCATCGGTTTTCCCCTTTCCCTCTCTGGCCAATGCAGAAACAGGCACTCAGCACATCCTGGAGGCCTCGGCAAAGATCCCCATCACCTCTGCAAACCACCAGGCTGAGAGGAGGTGGCTCTTGGCCTTTGCTGTCACAAACTCTCCCTTAACAGCCCTTTCATCTGCGGGTTTCATCTCCTGCACAGATGCAGTGCCCAGGGATTATGCTGCAGATTAAGGTTTTACTGAGTCCTGAAATGGGTTCCAATTCCCACTCCCAGCGGGAACAACATGCAGCCAAATGTCCTCTGAAAGCTTGGAGCTGGAGAGAGGCATCTTCTACCATGTTCTGCCACATGCATGGAGGATGAAGTCCTGACACTCACCTTGGGTGCTGTGCTGAGAGGCAACTGCCAACTAAGAGCAGTTTTATCCTGGGAAGGAAAATGTAGGAGAAGCAGAAGGAACTGCAGTTGTCTCAGCAGTAGCTGAAATCACAGAATCCCACAGTGGTTTGGGTTGGAAGGGACCTTAAAGCTCATCCAGTTCCAACCCCTGCCATGGGCAGGGACTCCTTCCACCACAGCAGGTTGCTTCAAGCCCCTGTGTCCAACCTGGCCTTGAACACTGCCAGGGATGGGGCAGCCACAGCTTCTCTGGGCACCCTGTGCCAGCGCCTCAGCACCCTCACAGGGAAGAACTGCCTAAGAGCTCATCTCAATCTCTCCTCTGTCAGGTTGAAGCCATTTCCCTTGTTCTGTCCCTACAGGCTCTTCTCCAAAGCCCCTCTCAAGGCTTCTTGTAGCCCCTTTGGGATTTTGCTTTCTCCCCAGCTGGGAAGGCTTCTGGCAGCAGCTGACCATGGGGGCTGTGTTTCTTGGCCACTTCCTTGGCCATGGCAGTCCCTCTGGAGCAGGCTCTGTCCCCTGCCCTGCTTCTGCCTGACCAGATGAGGCTCAAATACGTAGGGAGGGCCTGGCTTGCTTGACTTGTTGGGGACACCTCACCCTCCAAGCAGAGGGCTGAAGAGCTCAAACATGGGATATCTTGCACTTAAATCCCCATGAAAGTTGTCCCAGGACTGCACCCTGCCCCTTTCCTAGAGCTCCAGGGGTCTGGCATGTCTTTTGGGCCTGGAGAAACACTTCTCTGGGATGCCTGGGAGCAATGTGGCATGTGAATTACTGGATGGAGCAAAGGCAGGGAGGTTTCTTGCACTTGAGACCACCAATTGTCAGACAATGTCAGTCCACCGCATCCCGAATGGGTGGAATCGAGGCTTTTTTTGTGTAAGCGCACAGTGGGTTCATCAGTCTGGAGAGTGCCCTTTAGTCCTGCTTGTAGTCCTTGTGCCTGCAGAAACCACCAGATTAGTGAGGCCAGAGTGGAAGGACATATTGGACCCAGCACACACATCCACAGTCGTGGCTGGGATTTCCAAAGCCCTATCTAGCACCACAGGATCACCAAGGGCAGACTGCACATCATGCCAGAGATTTGGGAGTAACACAACTTTCCCCAGAGGAAAATGCTTTATATGACACAAATCAAGGCAGACTGAAACCAAGCCCAAACATTCACAGATGACTGTATGAGATGGACATGACAAAGAAGATAGGAAGCGTGACACAGGGCTGTGGTTTGAGGCAGCAGTTTCCAGTAACCATGATGCACAGGAGGCTTTGGAGGGCAGTTCCTGCAGGAGGCTGGGGCTCCCTGCCATGGGCAGCACTTGCTGCAGGAGAAAGAGGCTGGGGGCAGGCCCGAGGGGATGGTGTGGGGCTGGGCAGTGCTTTAGATGCTTTAGAAGCCATCACTTCGCAGTGGCTGTGGCAGGTCTGAGCTGCTGATCTGAAGGCTGAGCTCTGCTGAGTCAAGGCTGGTGGATGGAGTGTGGGGGGTGCTCTCCTCCTGCATTGTGTACTCCTCACAATGCTGCTGCTGGAGGTGCCACAGGATCTCTCTGGACAAGAAGTGGGGCTCTGCTTCTCCTGTCTCTAGAACAGAAAGACAAAACCCACCTTCACTGGTCAGCCCAAGGCAGGGGGCTGAGCAGAGAGCAGAGTTTCTGCATACACAGGATTCCCTTGGAAGTCAAACCATGGTTCTTGCTTCCCCCTTTCAGCTTGTCAGAAGAGAGAAGTTAAAAGACAAAGTGCAGGAAGGAGAGTGAAATACATGCACCATGTTGTAATGGGAACTACCTCGCTGGATAGAAATGCTTCTCCCCTTCAGGGGGAGAACTGAACTTCCTCTGAAAAACAATGAGGTTCACTCCAGCAAGAAGCACAAACCTGTTGTCGAGCCCTGCTGCTCTGGAGGTGTGGAGAAGGGAAATGAAGGGAAATGAAAAGAGGGAAAACATCACCCTGGACTCCTGAAATCACAGAATCCCAGACTAGTTTGGGTAGGAAGGGACCTTAAAGTTCGTCCAGTTTCAATCACTGCCATGGGCAGGGTTACCTTCCACTAGAGCAGGCTGCTCCAAGCCCCTGTGTCCAACCTGGTCTTGAACACTGCCAGGGATGGGGCAGCCACAGCTTCTCTGGGCACCCTG
>JANRGW010039558.1:0-60836 GCA_024733675.1 Psilopsiagon aymara | reverse complement strand
GTGAAGACTGAGGCAAAGAAGTCATTAAGAACCTCAGCCTCCTCCAAATCCAGGGTAGCCAGTTCTCCTGATAGCTTCTGGAGGGGGCCTATGTTGTCCCTAGTCTGTCCTTTATTTGCTGCATACCTATAGAATCCTTCCTGTTATCTTTCACATCCCTAGCCAAGTTTAATTCTAAGTGGGCCTTAGCCTTCCTAACCTGGTCCCTAGCTTGCCGGACAACATCCCTGTATTCTTCCCAGGCCGCCTGTCCTTGCTTCCACCTTTTCTAAGCCTCTTTTTTCCTTTAAATTTTCCTCAGCAGCTCCTTATCCATCCAATGAGGTCTCCTGGCACTCCTGCAGCACCTCCTTCCAGTTGGAAGTTGCTTGCAGTAGCAGATCCTTGAGTATCAACCAACAGTCTTGTTGGTTCTTCTCTGCAACTAAAGGTGAATTGCAATTAAGAAGACAATTTTAAGTCTTTGATACATATTCTAATTAAAACAACTATTCACACAGTCTTTTTTGGTGGCACAAACACCTCTCTTTTATTTCCTCCATAAGCAACTGCTTAACTCAGGAGGAAAATATTGAAGCAAACAGCAAAAGATTTACACAAACAGGAGAGTCTCAACTGCATGTCTTAATTTGCATTGAGTTTTCCCAGTTTGGTTTTCTGATGTTGCCGTAGGTTTTGTGTGTGTTTGCACATTGGAATTGTAACCAATACCAGATTAAATTGAAACATGACCAAATTTCACGTGAGTGAGTGCAGTTTCAGAGAACTATTTATGTGTGTTTGTGTATAATAAATCTCTCTTGGAGGAGTCCAGATCTTACCCAGTCAAAAATCAAGAGGGAATCTGCCAAAAGAAGAATCTAAAGTTCATAATATGCTTCTATTGTAATATAGCCGCTTTCTTTCTTCTTTTTAACAATGAAGTAAGACTGGCACCATTTTTCTTCTTCAAGCTCTAATTCTTTGAATTACTAAAACAACTCAAAGCTAGAGTAAAACTGCAGCTGCAGAGTTTGTTTACCTTAGACATGAACATTCTCAATGTCACATTAATAGAATCTAATTTCTCCAGAACAGTCACCTTCAACAAAGGCTATGCTGTACAAAGTAGCAGGAAAAAGCATCTATTAATATTTATCAACCCATTTGCACCATCAAAAGCACATTGTTACATGCATGATAGATTATACAAATGTTTTTGGGGTTTTTTTGTCTAAACAAATATCAAAGAAAGCTCCAGCACTTATATTCATGGAGTACTTCTGTTGTTTTTGCTAGCAGTGTGGGATTTTTGTCATCTGCCAATTCAACAGCTTACATTGAGAGCAAACAAAAGAACTCAAATAAACGGGCAGTTACAGGCTTCTGACCCAACACTGTCAACAAAGAAGCTGCTACAAAATTAAACAAAAGGAAATGCATATGACAATGTATTTTTCCAATAGAAATTGCACAAATGAAAAATAAAGCACAGTGAGAAATGAATCCATCTCAACCATTACTTAGATAGGAATAATGGTCTTCATACAGAGACTTGTATTTTATCATTAGAAATAACTGCACTAAGCTACTCCAAGGCTTTTCCATTTGTTTTATCTTTATTCTTCTTTAAGATATTTCAGATGGAGAAACTGCTAGCAAAAAGAAATAAAGCACAGGAAGGTTTCTGTGTATGCCTGCTAGTAAGATGGCTTTCACAGCGTGAAACCCACTCTGTTTCTGCTCCTCAGATTCCTGGATGTGAAATACATGCAGAACAACCTCAGAAAAAACAGCATAAAACCCCCTACCATCACTCTAATTAAGAACTCCTGACTAAATATGCCAAGTGTGAATACCAGAACAACCTAGTCCTGGCAAAAAGAGCTCACCTCAAGCTCTGATAGAAAGCAACTGTCATAAATGTCCCAAATTCTTGATATCTGACTCAGCAAAAGGACTACTGGGTACCTTCCATAATTATTCCATGATTCTATGATTACGGTTTCTTGGTCATTTATTCTACTAAATAATTATTTCATGAAGTTTTGAGAAAGGATATTTTGTTTTTACAGTATCAGTGGTCTTGAACCCACAGAATAAACCTCCTAAGTACATCAGCCATGGCAGACAAGCATACTAATGAATTTGTGTTGAAGTGAACATCATAATCTGCAGGAAATTCTGGAAGTTTTTGTTGTACCTATTTTAAAAGTCCCATTCATCTTCAAATAGTCAAAAGCATTACATGTGGCATGTTGCTAGAAATTGCAAAATCCAGACCATTCATTTTACAAGGCCCTACACTTCATTTTTCTGCTTTATCTTCACTGTGCAACACAGAATGAAGATGACCTTGCCTCATTCCAAACTGGTTTTAATAAGGCCAACAGATATATATAAATGGTGGAGAAAACAACAGTCTACTACTAGGTTCTGAAGGTGAATTTTCCATTTCCATTTAAAATACAGCATACGATAAAACTGCACTGGTCAACAGCAGGGCTTTTTGTTTCTCTCCCTCAAAACACATTTCATAAAGTGCATAAGAACCAACAGAGCCAGAGCTAGCTCCTAAGAATGTGATTTACATTTATTAAGCTGAGTGAGGTTTACAATGAAGAAACTACAGACTCAATATGCGCATTATCATGGTACTTCAAATTAACTAGAAATCTGAGCACACAGTGCTGTGAGAGATTCTCAGATGAAGAGTTAAAGCATTTGGAAGAAATCATTCTCATGAAGCAAACTCTATCCAGAGAGCTAAAGGATTGTGGTGGTAAGAACACAAAAAAACCCAAGCACAACACAGAAGGAATTTGAAAAAGGTCTGCTATCAAAGCAGAATTCATACATTTAAGCCATAAATATGTTCTTCTAGCTTAATTTAACCTGAAAACAGCTTACTATGTTAAAAAAATGGATGCATATTTAATATTTATCATTATCCCTGAATTATCCTCATCTATTTTAAAAGACAAGATACTCCTTTTTGTATTTAAAATGTCACTTTATGACACAGCATTTTTGTGCCCCAGGGCCTATTTTATAACAAAGAACATCATCATTTGAGATGCATCAGTAAAATAGAGTGGGGCAGGATTTGTTTTACATCTTTTAGAGCTTTTCAGAGTTAATTACCAGCAGAGTTTTCCTTTTAAGCTGTGGACAATTCTCTGCCAATACTTTTGCATTTGTTTTTTTACTGCCAATTCTTTTACATTTGGTTTCTTATTGTTAAAAAGGGAAGAACAAGGTTGGACAACTGGAAGAGGCTGCGTACTTTCTAGCCACAATTCAGCATCTGAATTCCTGACCAACTGAGCCAAAACCATAGATCTTTAGTGAAAAGCTGCTTACTTTACAAACTTTATAGCTGTGTGCATATAAATAGTATTTAAAAAATGCTATTTCATTCAATATGAGGAACTCATGCTCTTAACTGACACAGCAGCGATCTTTTGCCAAAAGTTTCTAGAACAGCAATTAAGCAGCCACATTACTAATGTCTGTTAAAATGGGTAACGGCAAAGAGAAGGAAAGGTTTCAGCTGGAAAACCAACTACTAGAATGATGTGAAAGGTAATCCGGTGCCATATTTTTATGTTATACCTTCTTAGCCCTGCATTTCTGGTGGAAGCAGATCAATTACCCTTTCTCTTACAAAATGATGTAGCTAAGTATCAGTTCCAGCTGGAACTTCTCTTGTACTCTACTAGATTGTAGTCAAATTTTAACTTACCCACATGCTTAGATACGTAGAATAACAATTTCTTTCCACACAATCTCAGTAAATCTAACAGCAAAACAAACAAAAAAACCCAAAACACCAAAAAAAACCCCACCCAAACCAAGAATAACCCAACTTGTACAAAGAGCAGGAAAGCGGAAAACGTTACTGCTCTTCATCAAGCACAACATGTAGAAGCCAATACTTCAATTATCTGCATGAAATAACAAAAGGTTTTCTATGTAAAATCTGCCACGGGGATATTAACAAATGTTGCTTAAATTACATTACAAAATTAAATTAATGCAAAGCTGCTTTTACAGCTTTCTATGCAATTTAGTTTATAGTTTGCATAAATAAAGACTTCTAATGCATTATTCATTTGTTTCCTTCCATTTCTTACCTTGCCCTTCTGGAGTTTCACCAAAGGGATTCACTTCAACCTGAGTGGCATCAATTTTCAAGAAAAGATTATACAGCTTCTTGATTTGATCTGCTGCCTAAATTTGATCAAGCGATTTACAATCACCACAAAGAAAAATAGAAGTTAATGTTTTCAAGGCAGAGGTAAACCATTAGCCATTATTTTTAATGTATTCAACTGCATACCAGATCTAGATAATTACTACTTTTATTTCTGTTTCTTTAAACATATTTGTGTAGTATCTAAACCAGCTATCACGTAGCATTCTGGTACTGAGGAACATCTAGTGACTGAGCTTTTAAAGACTACACAAACTGAAGATTTCCAACAAAATAAATGGCACGATTACAATGACAAGTTTAATATGAAGAGTTCAAAATGACATATTCTCCAGCATGCTGAGACTAAGATGCATCCACGTTTACCAGTCTAAATTCAGAAACCATAAAGTAGTATCTGCACATTATGACTTCAGAAAAAAATACATCTTTCCTTCCTAGATCAGTCTGAAATGTTTCCTTGAAGGATTTGTGTCAGAAGCATCTTGCTTACTCTTCACAAGATATTCTTTTTTATTCCTTATTGTTCTTCACCATCTATCTCTGTGACTGGTTCTGTGGCTGAAAGTATTGTGACTACTAACTTCCAAGTCTTTTGTTCTTAGAACATTCCTCCATTAATAGAACAGCTTAAGCAACAGCAACATGAACGTGCATAAAAAACAACTGTTAGGTTGTCAGTGTGTGATGAACCAATTAGTTGAGTAAGTTTGCAAATGAAGAAGTGCACCAATAAAGAAACATTCAAATTCATTCCTTCATTACTGATCAATTGACCGAAGTACATAAACAAAACACTTGGGATCTCTCCTAATAAGCAAAGTGAAGGAAAATAAAATGACAGAAGTTAGCTTTCTCTCACAACATCATTTATAAGAAAGGAAACACTATGATTGGAAAGGCTCAACTTCAACCACAGTTCGGGGATCAACATGTCTTAAGACTCTTTGAAGAGTTACTGTTTGGAAGCAAGATCCAATTGCTTACGAAGCATGAACACTCGGTTGACAACATGTCATAATACCAATGGGCACAGCTGTCAACAGTGATGCTGGGGAAAAGTCCCTCTCTGCAGCCCCACATTGATTGTGGGCAACCTGAAAAGCTGTTGCTGCCCTATTACACTGCTGGAAGTGTAACAGATCACCAGAATCACTTAACTTTATCAAGGGCTCCTCCATCTTTCAGCATCAATATCTGAAGGGGGCCTACAAAGATGCTGCAAAGGGACTCTTCATCAGGGACTGTAGTGATAGGACAAGGGTGATGGGTTCAAACTTAAAACAGGGGAAGTTCAGGTTAGATGTAAGGAAGAAGTTCTTCACTGTGAGTGTGCATTTGTCTGCATAAAAACTATGTCCCTATGCTTCAGTAAATCCCTTTGAGTTGATAGCACAAGGAAAGAAATGCATTCACTTCAGCATTATTTAAATATATTGTTGAAAAGCCCATACGTTGCTGTTAATTATTAACTATGAGAACTCTTCAAGGGTTGAAAGGTTCTACATAATCATTCCTCCTCATTAGATATACAGCTAAATCTTCAAATGTCTGTTAATCAACTCAATGAGCATTCATTTTTTAATTGCATGGCTGGGATAGAAAATAATTAAAACTGCTGAATAAAAAATAAAGGAGTTCTACAAAAATGTCAGTTCAATACTATGAGGGAAAAAACAGACAAAAGTAACATAAACAATCTTTCTCTTCCCTGCAAAATGATTCATAAAGGCAAAATACCTCACATTTTTGTGTACAATATGGAATTCATATATATATGAATAATATATATACCCATATATATACCCATATATATAAAAGAGATACAGAACAGACAATGAGCTGGTAGTATTTTGGGTTTGAGTTGATGGGCAGGAAAAAAAGGCTTCAATTACCCAGAAAGATTCTCCTACATTAAGGGCCAAATTTTCCAAAACACCTCTATCTGTGTAATTCACTGAGCTTCACTGGATTCCAAAGAATCCCACGCGGCGTGGCTGATTTACAGCTTAAACCACGACACAGCATGTTGTCACCAAAGACCAGGAACTTTCACTTTGGAACAATAAGGAGCTTACTCAAATTGCTAAAGCCTGATGACAATTACCTAGGTGAAATTTAGTATTTAAAATGTCAAAACACTCCTGGTCTAATTGACACTTGGCTTTTCATGTCTATTTGGAAAGCATTTATTGTATGGCTGGGCTAAAAAGTTGCCAGTAAAAAAGGAGGGAATAGTCAAGTTACCTTCTGTTGCAAAGGGCCTTTGAATCCCAAATTTTTTGCCATCTGCAACGCCTGATGATCCTTTATGCCTTCAAAAATATCTATTTCCTCCTGCAACAATAACGCACATAAATATAACTAAATATTCAACCTGAATGGAGATTTAGAGCTTCAAAAGGAAAACACTTAGTATACATTTGCAAATGAGTAATTAAAGCATGGCTGTTCGCCAAAGCTCTCCGAGACTGAGGCTACAGCAGCTGCCTACAGGGTATAATTACCACACCAACTCCAAAACAGTCCTTCCAAAGAGGTACAGAATTCTTCAGGGTGGCATTCTGACAAGACAATGTGACACCAGTTTTCACTTTTAATTACTGTACAGATGGCGTTGACGTCTATTTAGTCTGTTAATTTTAATGACATCTTCTGGAATACTTTCAAGGCAATGGGTGTCACTGCCCAGTAACACTGGAACGTTTATGTAATTTTTAGAATGCACATTAAATATTTTTGTAATTGTCTGAATAATTACACTTGATGGTATCAATTATTTTCCCAGATTAATAGCTCATCTACTCATTATCATGCCACAGTAACATGAAGAATACTTAAATGTAGTCATCGTTAAGAAAGCAATTACAACAGTTGTATTTCAGCTGCAAAAGTCATCCAGGTACAAAGAAATGATTAATTTTGTCAGTGAGAAAAAATAACCAGCTCCAGACACAATAACCACACTGGCACTGTTCCACTAGTGAACAAACTTCCTGAAAGTGAAACTCAATCATGAAACATTTCAGGTATTAAGTTTCATTCACCACAGAAAATTCCGATTTAAGCTCTTTTTCTAATTGAGCTGGAAACACAAATACTGACAAAATCAGATGTTAAACACATTTTATTCATCTACTAGATAACAGCTCTGATCCGCCACTGGGTGAAACTATTTTTATGGTTCTTACTGTCTTCTTTCCTTATGAGGCAGAAGGGAAAATGGAACAAGAAAGGCGAGGAGAGGGAGAGGGGATATGTTCTTTGGATAACTGACAAGGAAAATTTTTAGTCTAAAATATTATACCTTAAAGATAAGTTCTGGGCTAGTAACCGCAACTTCTTCTATGTCAACACCACCCTGTGGGCTGCCAACCATAACAGGTCCATTGCAGGCTCTGTCCATCAAAATGGCGAAGTATGTTTCCCTGGAAATATTCAGTGCTTCTGCAACCATCACCTGAAAATGAAGATAGTAAAAAACAGCCTAAACATGAGCAGTTCTGGCTGGTCCATCTAGCTGGTGAAGAAGAGAATATGGCTGCTCAAGGTTTTGCACTGCCTTAAAACACAGCAGTTTGATACTTGCTATCCTGAAAAGAAATACTTGTTTCATTGCTCTTACAAGATATTACAATCCAATAATCTCTTACCCAAGGAATCTTCTCTCCCTAAATAACAGACTCCCCTGACACTGCTGTTCTCACTGGGGCACACAACAAGCAGCACAATCCAGGAACACCAAAGAGTTGGGGCTGTTCCAAGAGGAGAATTGGAGCTGCTGCTGAAAACTTCCATACTAACTTTTTACATGCACTTTAAAGTGCTAACCACCACAGCAAAACCTGAGCCACAAGGGAGTACAGTTTGCAAATCACCTAGATGTGAGAGAGCATATGCTGCCATTCGGATGCATCTCATCAGTAGCTCCATTCCTCACCAGTAAATCCTCAGGCTTAAGTTCTCTTTCTCATCCTGACAGAAGGCCCTCCTACACTTACAATCTCAGCACTGAATTCTAGACCTGCCTAAGTACTTCCTAAGAAAATGGGGCTACAGATAATCCTGCCATACAGCTCTTTACTTCCTGTTTAGAGACAAGCAGATGTGTGACCTTCAGATACTTGCACAACTTAGAAACATAAACAAATTGGTTTCCCAAAAAGCTACTAATTTCTGGTATTACTATAAACTACAGAGCCCTTTTGTCCCACTATCTGACAGCTCATAACACAACAGATGATTCAGATCCTACATGTTTGGAATCTAAAAGTATTCACATTAAAATTTTAGTGAAAATGGTCCAGGTAAATTCTTCACAACAATTTTTTCTCTCCTCCTAAAAACATGCTAAACACAAAGTCTCTTCCATTTTAGTATTACAATGACTCTTCATCTGAACTGCCAGTTTCTGCAATAGCTTAACAATAGCTATTGAAGCAATTTCAGAGATAAATTGATTTTATACTCTGTAAAGGACTCCTAAAACTATGTTTTGATAAATTCCCCCAAATGTTTTTCAAATCTACATATGATCATTACTAATTGTTCATCGTGATCATTATAGGTGCCATCATCTCAGGTGCAAAAGCTACACTTCTGCTCTGCATACAGTTCTGCCTTTCAACCTGGAAGTTGAGCAGCCACCTCTGCAATTAAATTAGGACTATCACTTCTCCTTATGACAATGAATTACATTCTTCCTTAGCAGAACTACTATTTCTTACCTTTCAATGGAAGTAGAAGTTAGGAAAACCACTTCCCTAAGGTTAATATCAGGATGAGGCGGCAATGCCTTTCTAACATGGTCTGTTTATAAAGTGACAATTTTAGACAATTATTTAAGATTAAATTCATCACTCTCAATGAAACATAAGCTGAAATTCATTTGAAATTAATTCATCAGTCAGCAGTTCAAACTCCTTAGATCCAAGAGGTATGTATACACCTGCAGCCTTAAAACTCTGCCTACCTGGCAAGATGTGCTCCATCAAGTAAGTACTGTTGGGGATTTAACAGTTCAAGGACTATAAACAAGTTGTTTTTTTGACATTCTACTCTGAAGTACACAAGAAAAACTGCACGTATCTTCTGCCTGGCTGTACCTCTTACCAGAATAGGAAAGGAAAATGAAGAAACAAGGAATTAAATAAAGCCGTGTCCAGACTGGAAGGGAAGATGCTGTTTAGTCATGGGATTTTTGATTTGGAAACATAGTAATTTTGTTTCTTCTACTTTTAGATAGGGTGATGCAAAGGAAGAGTCCAAATAGCAACTGTTCTAAGACAAACTAAAGAAAACTAGGGTGAAGGAGAAAAGTAAGAACTTAAAAAACTACCATACTACTTATAAGCATCTGCCTATTTTATGCTACTACAAAGGGATGCTAAAAGCCAACTTCGGAAACACAGCTTGGCTACCTACCAAGATGTGACAAATTAACAAGCAAAGATACAGAATATATCCTTGGTTTGCTACTTTTTACCTGCATGCATGCTTTCACCTTCTTATACATCCTGCATCAGTGTATCTGAAAAATGTGAGTCAATTGTTTTAATCATACATAAATCAAACAAAACCAACTGGCGCTACTGGATCTTGTCGGAGCTGTGCTCAGGATCAGGAGATCGAGACTTAAGATGAGACTCAATAAGTCTTGAGAGATAGATCCGCAAGCACAGCAGGTAGAACTTAAATCAGGTCTCTTTTCAACTGCTACTTCTGACCCAGTGATTGTTCTCAGTATTGCTTATTAAAACTATGTCAACATCATCAAATACTTTTCTCTCTGTCTTAATGCACAAAACTACTGGGAGTTCATCTACTTTGTAGTAGGCAGGGTTAGGGTAGAGTAAAAATTGTCAGATGTGTAACATCTCTCATTTTCCCAACAAAACATTTACTTCCCTTCACCATCCTCCCTGTTTGATGCAGAGCAAAGACAGGGAAAATAGTGTTCAAGGTTTTTAAATATTATGTCTTAAAGTTTACCTATCATTCAATGACAAAACTAACACAAACACATCAATGAACAGTTAAGAGTAGTGAAACTGAATAAGACTTTTGATCCTTCTCATGTTTTGTCCGTTTTGCCTGTGATAAATAATGTGCAGCATTGTTATCTCTTTACCACATCAGGTCTGTATTTTAAATGTCCTGGGGAAAAATCAGTTTCATTGAAAAATACCTGGCAACTTCAACCTTCCCTTCTTAAAAATACACCACTACCTAAAAGTTTGAGTTACACATCTAATTTCATAAGGGTAACTATAACAGCTGTTTTATAGTGAATCAAATATTCCAAATGTTAATTGTTATTGCTTGCAGAGAAAACCTAGGTAACGAAGTCTCAAGCTGCCATGATAAGAGAAGAGTGTCTCCTCAGGTAACCAGGCTCTCCAAATTCCAAATTGCCATAAGAGAATTTTATATCAACTCACAAAACAGCTTCCAAGTTACAAGGGACCTGAGGAGGCAGCTATTTATTTGAGAAACATCAATCTAAAGAAGCACAAACATGCTTTAAATTCCATAGCAGGTACACAGGTGAAGAAAGCTGAAAACTCCATTTTCTGCTCAGAAATTATTCTAATTGTAGAAAATTCCTGTCGTTTATTCCTTATAAACACATGTCAAAGGTATGCAACTTCCACCCTTTGACTTGACAACAGCTCATTGACTGCCTCACAGAAAGTGACTTAATAACTATTTTCCTTCTGGAAAACATATATTACCCAAATTCTTTAAGACATATGAGTTCATTCAAACTTTGCAGAACACAAAAAAGTTCAAAACCCACAAAACCTAAAACCATGCCTTTCCTTCTCTCCCTGAACTGCAATTTTCTTTAAGTACACATACACTCACATACACTTATGTTCACATACAGAGAAGGCTTATGCCTTGAAATAGAACAAAAATGACAGCTATTAAATCTCAACTTTCTCACTGCTCTTAGCAAGCTCAAAGAGTCTGTCTAGCATTTTCTGTTCACTAACTACCCACTGCATTAAATGACACCTTAGACATAGCTAAACTTATACTTTTAATCATATTACAGTTGTTTGGCCGTTGATTAAAATTTCAGTGTTTGACATTGCAGTCCTCGTACTACAAACATGAATGCCTCAACTCTCTTAACTATTTTATAGATCCTAGAGTGAACTAACTTTGGAGAAGGTAAATGCCCTTAAAAAGACATTATTTTTTTCTCGGAAATGGTCGTTTGATGACCTAGATGAATTGTTTTAAACATGCTTTCTTTACTGTCTAACAAGCAATGGGGAAGCCATCAGCGCACCATTGGAATATTTGATTCACTATAAAACAGAGTGCCTGCTCTTACCATAAATTACCAAGAATCAAGATTTCAACACTAAAAATATAAACCATACTATTATCCTGATAAATATGCATGCAATGAAGGCATGAATTGTCCTAGGGCTTTTAAAAGCCAAGTCCATAATCAGAATGGAAGCTCACGAGAACAGATAACCTTTGTCCCCGTGAAAAGCATCACGCTGGTTTATCATGGATCAATATTAAAATACTTGCAACTTTTGTCCTGAGAAGTTTCCAAGTAGCTCTACAGCAAAGGAAAAATACACACTCTATCAAGGCTGTATGCTTTCCTCTACCACCAAAATATCACCTTAAACTTCACATACACCCTAGCTCCTTACTCTTGACCATTGTTCACATAATCAAAATGTGGATGGAAAAGAAAGCAATCACAATTTAAATCTTTTACAGCTATTCTAAACATGGTAAAAAAGTAATCTTACTACAAATCCCCTGAATAATCCATTTAAAAAACCCAACACGCAACACCTTTCGTTCATTTCTACCAGCCTGAAAGAAAATTAGAAGCTTCTTTTTCGAACCTGAATATGTAAACGAACAGACTTGCACTCAAGGAGTGGTATTTCCTGTACTCATGCATTCAAAGTAGGTCAACTAGGGCAAAAGAATAAAACCACTGAATTTATAAAAGAAAACTGCTTTTACAAGACAAATTTTTCAAAGCAGAGTGCCTTATATGGGAAATGTATATCCTGTTTTATATCCTTAGTATTATCACGATCTCTGACAGACGTGCCTTGGTAATACTGTTCCTTCTTTTTAATATCTAGTATTTCTTTTTAACAACACCTATGAGGAGTGATGGTAATCTGCTCTCCCCAGGAGAAGACCTGCCTGAGCTCCTTCCTCCAGCCCTCATTAGACAGTATCTTTCCAGACAGGTGTTCTCCTTCTATGCTAATATACCAAGCTGTTCAAAATACATTAAAAGGAACTGCAATTCTTTTCAGCTCATGCCAAATTATCTCCTGGCATCAAATACCAGGAGTGTCGCTCTTGACTACATACCTGTACGAAGGTCCTTTCTCAGTAAAGGAAGACATTTATGCTGAAGTAAATCTCAGCACCTTGAAATATGTGCCATCATAGGTAAATGAATTGCCATATATTAGCTGAACCACTACCATAACCACATTTAACTCTGTATCTGCAACATGTTAGGAAGAATCTATTTTTAGACACCTTTTTTATTTCTTTGAATTGAGATCATTCCCATGCAAACCCATGCATATTTAAAGGGTCTTATAAGAAAGATGGGGACAAACTTTTTAGTAGGTCCTGCTGTGACAGGACAAGGGCTAACAGTTTCAAGCTAGAAGTACATAGATTCAGAATAGATATAAGGCAGAAATTTCTTATGATGAGGGTGGCAAAACACTGCACAGGTTGCCCAGAGAGATGATAGATGCTCCATCCCTGGAAACATTCAAGTTCAGGCTGCACAGGGCTCTTGGTCTACTTGAAGATGTCCCTGCTCATTACAGGGAGTTTGGAATAGATGGAATTTAAAGGTCCCTTCCAACTCAAACCATTCTGATTCTCCGAAAATAGTATGTCTCTGTCTTTAGTAACTGTTGCCCAAAACTGAAGGTGTGACATATGGGTACTGTTATTACTACAAGTAAACACATACATATTACTTCTCCAAGAAGAACATCAATAAGCATGTACAGTTAATGCTACAGAAAGTTATGCCAGCATTTAGTATGCATTTGGTGAAGAACGAACCTATGATACAGGACTCCCTTCAACACAGGTAACGGAAATGAATTTATTTCCCACTACTAGCTATACGGAAATTGATGGACAAAATAAAAACACACAATGAAAGAAAAAGTAACATTTCTTTTGTCAATTAGATGCAATCAATCAGGCATTGGAAAAGGAATGAAAAGATATATCTATGTCATGCACTCCAGTATATTATTGCAAAACTGCAGCTGAACATAGTTCTCAATTTTCAAGAGGCAAAAAACTTACCTTTTTAACTGTCACACCATCCTTTGGAGTTTGTTTTGTTGACAGATTGTACCCGATCATCTGCTTAGCAAGCCGTTCAACAGTCTTAGGGCTACAAATAAAGGTGAAATGTTAGTTTATCGAAAGATATTTCAAGGAACAGTCACAGAGTTATTGTAAACAGCTTAAACACTACAATGGAATTACTTCTACTTTTTCAATTTTAAAGACTTACTCTTTTGTTAGATGCACTCCTCCTTTCAATCCACTGTTGAAAATACCTTTTCCTCTCCCTCCAGCTAGAATCTGTGCCTTCAGAACAATTTCCTTAGCCTCTGCATGAAAAAAAAACCATCTTGTTATTCTGTCATGTATCACTTATCAAGCTTCTTAGTGTAAGTTTAAAACGCATTTCCAGGTTAGACCCTTTAAAACAACAAGAAGTTGTTTGTAATTTGTGAACAATAAAACAAGAGTCAATCCAGCTTTTCTGTAAAGAAGTCCTGCAAAGAAGAATTGTTACAATATACACTACTTATTAGATGGATAAATCTGTCATTATTTAGATCAAACCCATGCTATTAATGCCACGTGGCCTGCACAACACACAAGACAACCAGCATACAGTTTGATGACTTACACTCTGGCATGGTTTTTAAAACATGAATGTTGTGGTCTAAGCCCAGCCGTAATTCAGAACCATGCAGCCACCCATGCACTCCTCCTCTTCTTCCTCCCAGAAACCACACAGCCCTCCTCACTGTCTTCCTTCCTCCCCCCCTCCCAGAGGGATGGGGAGGAGAATCAAAAGAACGTAACTCCCATGGGTTGAGATAAGAACAGTCCCGTAACTGAGGTATAACACAAACCACTGCTGCTACCACCAATAATAATAATGATAAGGGAAATACAAGGGAAGAGAATACAACCGCTCACCACCTGCCGAAAGATACCCAGGCCGACTCAGCAGTGATCTCACCCTTCTGGGTAACTGCCCCCAGTTTATACAGTGGGCATGATGTGCTGTGGTATGGAATACCTCTTTGGTCACTTTGGGTCAGGTGTCTCTGTCTCTGCTTCCTCTCGGCTTCCCTCCTCCCTGACAGAGCATGAGGCTCAGAAAGTCCTTGGTCAGAGTAAACATTACTGAGCAGCACCTGAAAACATCGGTGTTATCAGTGCTGATCCCAGGTTGAAAGTCAAAAACACAGCACTGCACCAGCTATGAAGAAGGAGAAAAATGACTGCTACTGCTGAACCCAGGACAATGAATCAGAGTGTATTTTGTCTTGAATGCACAACAAACAAATGCTCACCAACGAAAATAATTACATTCCTTCCTCTGAATACATGTAAGGAAAGCATGGGATGTGGTCCTAAAAGAAGAAATCCCTGTCTCCAAAGGGCAGGTAAGTGTAGAGCAAGGGCAGCAGCTGCGAAAAGACGTTCATCTGTTGAAGGCATCACTTGAATCTTTGCCAATTGGAGTGTAACAGTATCTCAGTAATGGAAAAGTGCAGTAAGACACACTGACAAAAGAAACTGCACCAAGACCTCTGCTGGAAGCAGAAGCAATTCTGACATCCTGACACACGGGAGGGGGAAGGGGAAAAGAAAAAACAGCTGAACAAAACATCACTCCTGATACCTGCAGCTCCATGGACCATAGCAGCTTCTTGAACCAAAAAGAGCTGTCAGGTGCCAGCAAGATGTTTATGAATACTGAGTACTGTCACTTTGCACATTTATTATAACACTGCCAGGTATTCTGTGAAGTCTGAGATCCTCATATTAGTACTGCATTAAGCATGCTTAGAAAAGCCTAACAATATTCACCTTTTCTAAAGCACGTGGAAAGGTCGGATTTCAGTGATGTCTGGATTACGTCATGCCTCAAACTGCAATATTCTATGTGAGTATGCAAGAAAACAAGAGAATTTGTTCTTAAATGGACAAATTTACTTTTAAAATGGCACAGAAGATACAGATACTTTCCATTCAAACAAACACAGGCTATCTAGGCTTGAATAACACAAAAAGCTCTTTACAGATTAGTAAATTAAATACAAGCTTGGAAGTGTGGTGATTTTTGGCGCAGACCAGCTCTGGTGCAGCGCCATTTCAAAGTTCCAGCATAATAAATTTCAGCAACTAGAAAAAAAGTTGGATCTTGGGATAGAATAAATATTACGGCATAAATATCCCATTTCCTGTATTAATATGGGAATGCATTTTTAACATAGCTATTGGAAGTAACGTACTAAGAGATGTGTGATTTCCAAGCTTCTCAATGCAAAATCCCTTCATGCGTTTACCCATTCAGAAACATCTGACATATATCAATCTGAACCTTAAAAGCACTCTCCTTCAAAATACTTCATGCATTCCAATATATTCATGTTCAGGGCTCCCTATTATTCATGCCACTGCAAGGCAGATAACAAGGAAATTTAAATGCAACAAAGTTGGATATCAAATGTTTCCTAAGCACAAAAAATATTAAGATTAATTAAAACTATAAATCACTTTCCAACCTGCAGAAATGAACTGTTCAAATCTCAATGGCTGCTGCAAAAAATAATCTAATATAGTAGTGTTAAGAGATGCTAGAAGCATTTAATTACATGGGTTTGAGGTGCTAACCATCCCGATGATGTGAGTTTTGATTGTCAGTGATATCTGACATCAACTCTGTGAGTGATCATTATCCTCATTCCTAACCAACACACTACCCTAGTGCTGATTACCTCCATGTGACTACAACAAATGAAGCTGCGGAGAGCAATTACTGTGTACATTTTTATAATCCACTAGAGAACTATCAAGGCAATAAGGATAACTTAAGAAAAACAACTACCAAAATCATAAACAAACACAATAAAAAGCAAGCATAACCACGTAAAGATTAGACATGAAGAACTAATCGATACAGCAGCTCAGCAGAGCACGCTACAGCAGGTTCTTCTTGCCCTTGGGGAAACCAACAGGAAGCAATCTAATTCAACAGTTACTTGGCTAAGCTCTGTAAAATGAAGCAAACCAGCCAGATCTTACAATACAGTAACTGTGATTGGTTATTCAGTACTTACCAAGTTGATTCAGTACTTAGTGTCACCGTTTTATTTAGAGAGACAGTTTCTAGAAATGTTGACACACTTTTTGGTATCTCCCACCTGAATTGCCAAATTATGTTATGAAAAACTACCCCAAATGAAAATCGAGGGTTCAGCTGGAATATCTGAAGTAACCACCTTCACTTGGAGGCTCGAACAATAATAAGTGTTAAAATTCTCAAGAACAGTACATAAAGTCAGGATTACACCCATTAAAAACAAAAGGCTGTAACTAATTTCCATTAACACCCTTCCAAACTGCTGTGGCAACACCAGAAAAATGGTTAAGCAGGCTGTGTACTTACTAATACTGATCTGAAGAGAACCTAGCACAAGAAACACATCTTTATACCACCATAAAGTACAGTGCAATGTTTTCAACAGCACTGAATTTGATAATTAAGGCTCTGATGAACTTCTGTGTATGTCCACTGACTGACAAGCATCTGTGTAAATATAGAAACAACCTCCATAAAACTCCCCAAATAACACAACAGACTGCTGCTTAAATGTGCATACATCTTTTTTTTTTTATTGTGACAGATTAAACATTTTCCTTACCATTCAAACCAATACCAAAAAAGACTGCTTTTAAGTGTCACTAATTTAGCAGCAAAGAGCCACAAATTGCTCCATGCAGGTTAATGATGCGTTTCTGGTAACTGCATGTGTTCTTAACTAATTATAATTTGAATATTAATATCTTGGACTTAACAGTGTATTCACTGAATCCTGTATTTGCCATTTTTTAAATTAATCTACAAAATAAAGAGGCATGAACATTTCCAATGAGTCCTGAAATAAAAGGGAGCAAAATACCGCTTGTTTCTTAAGTTAGATGCCAATGAACAAGCAAGACCTTTACTCCTCAGTGAAGTCCTGAGAGATTAACATTTCACAAGTGTAGTTGGGTCTAACCACAGTCCTAAAAATAAAATTAAATCTGACCACAAAGGAAAAAAGCTTTAAGTACTTTTAAATAAATTGAGATGTTTCAGCAGGACAAAATGCAACACTCCGAGCAACAAGCATCCTCTACATTGGATTCAACAACCCACTTCTATCCCTTCGGTCAGTGCTGTGAATACAAAAGGAAGTGATACTCCCTGCAATTGTAACAGGCTCAGCTCTATAATGAAAGCCTATTTAAATCAATAAAACCAGTCCTGCTTTTGGGAGCTATGATTACTTTGGTCCATTGGTACTGCTTGCAGCAAAAAATGAACAGCTTGTTCTCAGCCCACTGCTGTGTATATTTAACTACTGAATTCTTGATCATGAACAATATACTGAGAGCCTCAGCTCTGCTGGTTATGTGGCATGCCAATTTATTACCTGCGACCAACTTTCTATTATTATTGATACGACTGCGTGATTGCAAATTAGGCATGTTAACAATTACATTCAAATGTGCTGTGGCTTATCAGAAATAAACTACTGTAAAGAACAGTCTATGTAAGACTGTGTGGTAAGAGGCCTCGCTCTTGCCTGCTTGTGAACAAAACATTTTCTGTCAGAGGGTACCCAGGGCTACTTTGGCAAGGCCTTCCACACTACAGAATGAGAACACGGGACTGGAAGAGAGGGCTCACATTAAACCCTAATGACATTTCCACCTCACCCTGTGACTTTCAGCAGTTCAGATTCTCCATTTGCAGGGGACCTGTGAAAATTCATTAGCATCTGCACCTCTTTAAAAAAACATAGTACCTGACTTCATGTTACATTAGCGTATTTGAACCACAGTGTAAGGTAACTGATCGTACAAGTCTCACTCCAAACCCTAGCAGCACTGTAAGTACTGCAGCAGCAATGCACCTCTGGAAAACACACTGATCTCTCTTGCAATGAGCTTAGCACACATTGGAAAATAGACAGAAGCAACCCAGTGTCATGGTAGCAGAGCAATGAAGACAAATTGAGGACACGCTAAATCAAGGTCTTACAGAAGCTCTTATCTCTTTACTGACCCAAACATGAGCATAAACACTGAGTCTGCAAACACACAAGAGCCGTTCCCACCAAGGCAGTAGGGATTGAGACACCAAGTGTCCTGTAAGAGTTCTAGATAACATCCCTCCAACTGCACCTCTGTGCAGATCTTGTCTTCCACAACATGGGGCTGGTCTGGGGACTTTTACCTCTAGCTGATTCACCACTAAGGAAACTTACTGTCTGTGGTCTCATCTGTCCTGTTCTATTATTGTTGCTTGTTTTTTTCTCATTTTAATGCTACCACTACCACCTGAGTTTCTAGCTTCCCTTGGGGAAAGACTGGCTATAATTAATTTTCCCAATTTCAGCCATACTGTAAGGCAAGATCCTGTCAGGTGCTTATTACTTTTTAACAATACTCCTGTCCAGAGACACTTGGCATACTTACTTCATCACAAGAAACAAGAATACAAGGTATAAGGAAGATTACAATAAACACAACACAACAATAAAAAACTGCAATAAAACCCAATTCCCAAATTGAACACTGAATCTTAAAAACTTTTCACATATGGGTCTCTTTACACGAAGCTGCTCTGAAACCTGAGACAGCTTTTCCCAAGGAGCAAGTATTGCTACCGCTTCCACTGCCCCCCATCCTCCAAGAGCTCTGGGAATGCAGCAGCTGAGACAATTCCCATGCTCTGCCAAATAAGCAGATTGAGGTGGGAAAAAGAAACTGTCCACAAGATATTTCCCACATCTACTACTATTAGTGTGCTTAGAGGTCTTTAGAATGAAGTTAAACAATTGTTTCCCCCCCCCCCCCCCTTTTAGTTTAGATTCTCTTCCTCTGGTATTTCTATTCTTCTGCTCGGTCACAACAAAAAGAATGATGCTTTACAAGCCTACTTTCTACAACCTTTGGTTTTCAGACTGGTTTAGAATTAAAGTTAAATAAATCATCCTTTTTATAACTCTATGCTTTTGAATATATTGTATATTTATTGCTAGATTATAAGCCTCATTAAAGTCCATAAGGACAAATTAGTCAGTCTCTTGATTCTGTCACTGCTGTTATTAATTGCTTTCATAACCATTACTACACACTTCACCAGTGATAAAAATTTTAAAGCTAGATAAAATCAGCCAAGTTAAAGCTCATTCTTAATATTGCGCTCTTAAACCTTCTCAGAGTGAAAGTAATCAAGTATTCACATGCCCTACATTTAAGTTAAACCTGATAAATTACTTAAACAGGAAGTGGCGCCTCACCAGATCCAGCAGCAGAAATGGAAAGGCACGGAAAAACATGCACATTGAGGCAGGGATCTCAAAATAAATAGTTCTCACATTAAAACTGCTCATTGTATATGCATGTTTAAAACTCCATAGGATATTTCATTTCTGCTGCTTTCCAGCCTTTAACATTTTCTTTTGTCAGCTTAAGTTCTCATCCTTTTTTTTACGTGCATTTCTTCTGTAATAGATACAGGGTTTAGGAAAACTACTGTTGGTGCCATCTGTTTGTAAACTCATTTGAAAACTCAATCAGGAGAGGAACAAGTTCTTTATTTAGTGGAAGAGCAACAAGCTTTTTCGGCAGCTCTCAGGGAACATCTATTCCACGGGTGAAACAGAGAAGGACGCTTCCTGTAACCCACAACATCAACCCAGCATCCTGCACCAGGTTGTGCAGTAAATACTGAACAACATGGAAAAATTCATGCAAACTGATACTCTTCTTCTATCACTATACCCACCAGTTTCATTCTTGTAACTTTAAGACTTTCTAATATTCTTTGTATTATGCCTAAGTCAATGTTACTCTCACTTCTTCTGACAGTTTCACTTTAAGAGACTGTAAAGGCAAGGAAAGAATACTTGTCCTTGTGTATTACTTGTGATGCCTATTACATCACCATGGAAGCCTCTCGGGATAATCTGTTATGTGCTGAGAAATTTGGACATGCAAAATCATGTGGTTTTGTAGACCTATTTTCCTTGTAAGTATAAAATACATTCATACATCACAACACTTGCTTTCTCAAACCACTGTCATTCAAAAATAGCTACAGTGAAACAACTATACTGACAGTTTTCTTTGCATCTTTCCTTTCAAAAAGCCTACAGCAATTTCAAGTTTTCTTTGCCAAAAATATCCTGTGATTTTAAGTAAGATGTGTTTTAATGGTAAATGGTCCAGCTCTGGCAGTGTTCAAGGCCAGGTTGGACAGAGCCTTCGGTGACATGGTCTGGTGTGAGGCGTCCCTGCCCATGGCAGGGAGGGTGGAACTAGGTGATCTTAAGGTCCTTTCCATCCCTATTCTGTGACTCTACGATTCCATTTGTTTTAGTGCAATTCAGAGAACAGGCTTTATGGAATCTAAATGCAGCGTTTAAGTCTTGCAGTCATTAAGAACAGTGTTCTCACCCCCAGCTGCAACAATGCACACACCTTTTATCCTGGAATGCTTTCAGAATTTCATTCTTTGTGATTATGTCGAAGGCACAAAAGACACAAAGTCTTCTCTGACTGATTCTAATTCTTTTATCCATTATTGAACTGCAGAGAGAGTTTTGAGAAATTTGTAGGTAGCGTAGAAAATACAATAACTGAGAAACATACATTATTTTTTTTTCATAATTCACTTTAAAGCATAAAAGAGTTGTTGTAGTACAAGGTACTTTTAGACATGAAGCACAAAACAAGAAACATCAGCAAGAAACCATGGAGTTCACATGCTATAAAGCAGTGAAGACAACTGCAACATTACCACCACCGCTTAAGAAGTGTTAACAAATCCATAAAGAAGTATATGTGGCAGGTGAACCCCATTCAAGTACAGACTTGATAATTAGTTCTTTGCTAAGCAGAGTCTTTACACACAGGCCTGCTATGCCTGGCAAGATCCTTTTAAAAATAAGCTTTAAAACAGTGGGCAAAGATAAAAGAAATTTGGAGCACATCACACAGGGGTGGCTGGGCACACAATCAACAGCCCTCACAAACACAAGAAACAGGATGTGTGAAAAGAGAGGCATCAGGAGGTACAACAGCTTTAGATCCATTTTCTGCAAGTTTGCCAACCCTAGGGCAGGATTAAGGCCCTTCAAAGAGTTTCATCATCTTTTACTGCCTTGCAAACACCAGCACAAAATGACCTGATAGCTTAACACATGCATGCACCACTCGGAATCAGCAGATCCCCCTGCTTCCACAGTACTTGACATCACATCATAGAATCATAGAATCAGCTAGGTTGGAAAAGATCTTTAAGATCATCAAGTCCAACTCCTCTTTACAGTAACTTACAGAGACACAGCACTGATGCTTTCAGGAAACGGGTATTTATCTGCTATATTTTAAGCATACACTAATGTCAGCTTGGCATTTGAGTGCATGCACAAATATTTCCCTGAGCAGTGCTTTAACATGTTTCATGAAGAATTTCTGAATGAAGCTTCAATCCTAAAGCTCTTCACAGTTTGCATTTTCACCTGAAGTGATAAAACACTGAACAGATTTAGCAGAAAATTTTCATTTTTAGCAAAATTAACATTTCCCTCCCAGAGACGGCTACCATTAACCAATTCTGCTCTACCTCTTAGCCTTATATCCCTTGGGTTCCGTTTCAATGTTTAGGGTTGCACTAGATACCACAGATTTTTAGATGATCAGACCATAAGTAAATCAATCCACACCCAAACATGCAAAAGAACAGCAAATCTGGCAGTATTTTAATCTGAATCAAGCCCAGGAGTATTGAAATGTCCTCCAGTATTCCAGCTCATTATGTGATTTATTTGGTGGAATTAAGTACAGAGTTTTTACTCTATTGCTGAAATAATTTATTGAGCCACTGAAAAAAATCATGCCTGGGAAACATCTGGATGGGAAAATGATCGCATACAAGAATTTGTGTCCTCATCAGTAGTGCGGAAGACAGAAAGTTGGACAGAATTTATTTGGAGCTGCTATTCCACATATGCACTTGTTTCCTGGCCTTGAATTTGAAGCAAGAGGAAAAAATGACACTGATGTGCTACCTCCTGCCCCATACCAAAACCAAACCAACCCTCTACCCCCCAAAAAAACAACCACCAAAAAACCAACACCATCCCCTCTAATCTTCTGCACACTCATAAGAACTACTTACAGACAGGAATTCCATGCTTAAAAGAGGGCATTTTTAAGACTACAATACTTAATACTCAGGTGTTGTCTTATTTACTGAGGTATTTCGCATCTTAAGAAAAGAATAACAGATTCCACAATGAAAATAAACACTATTTCATTTTAAAGAAACAATCTTTTCCCAGCAGGGCTTCTCACAGACATATGATAGCAGGTGTAAAACCCAGATGGAGAAGTAAAATCTAGTAACAGAGATGCTGGGCAGTGAGCAGGCACAGGGCCGTGAGATGTTTAAGTTCTGTTGCAGATGTAAGTGGAACTTAAGTGATGAACAGATGCAGCTTTGGCCATCCGGAGTAGCAATGAATTTCACACAGAGTGAAAAGAAAAACCAAGAAAAAAACAATTATCTGAATTGGTTCTGATGTTTCATTCCTGTCAAGTGGAGGTTAACTAATTGGAGACTTCTGGGCAAGAGCTCATTCATTTCTAGAGCTCCAGATCTAGGAAACAGAGTTATCCAAGTTTGAAACAGACAGAGGAAGCTCACCACATTAAGGTTCAGAGATGACAAGAGAAAAAGGGATACAAAAATACACACAGAAATATCTATTTAGAACACAGAAACACTGCAACCAGAATAAGAAGCATCTTTGTATCTGCACATATTTTCCTACGCAGTTTGCTCAAAATCCTAAGGATTACTGATGTTAGTTTTCACGGTATGTAGCTCTGCAATTCATAAAAAAACCTATTGCATTAAGCAGTACAAAAAGAAGTATTTTAGCCCCCAGGTAACTGGTAAATATTAATCACTGTAGGCAGACAAAGTCACATCTGAGATAAGAACAACTGTTTATAACTTACTGTCAGATAATACCAGTAATACAGTAAGCACAACAAACAAGGGAGAGGATGTACTATCATCCTCCTCTTGTTTTTGTTTACTCATCACATCATTGAGATTGAAGCAACTGCCAAAGTAATCTAATACTGGAAAAAGGTTAAAAGGAGACCCATTATAAGAATGTTAATATTTAATTCAATATTTCAGACTTAATTATTCCATTAAAAGAACATCTCTCACTGATCAATGATTCACTGGTGAATTGAGATTGAAAGCCCAAAAAAGTCTGCTTAGAAGAGCATCAAATCTTTATTACCTGAACAACATTCTTAAACAGCTTCATAATATTAACCAACCTATACAACTCCTTCACATGCCTGCACTATGCCAAGATATTCAACATTCAGAATAGACTCCTAACAAAGCACCCCTGCCAATATTAATTAGCCCTCAAAGAAAAATAACTTCCTTTAGATGGTTCTCTCCAGATTTCTTTTTTGTTCTGTGATATTTTTCTTAATATCACACCATCTGCAGACACTTTTCAAAAACACTGCAGAAAGGCAATTTAGGGAATGTTCCAGATAACAGGCAAAAAAAACCAAACCCAGTCCCCACTGTGCTTTTCATAGCTTGGTAACTTTTGCAGTCTTTTATCTTGGTGATTTCTTCTTTTTAACACAATTGTATTAAAAATCTTCAATTCTGTTTGGTAGAAGCAAGAGAATGCAAACTGTACAGATTCAGCTCTGAACACTCGCTGCATATTAGGAGAGGTTAAGAGAAAAAACCCTAAGGTTTCAATTGTTATCACTACTCATTGAACACAGGCCACTAAAGAGATGCACGTTTGCAATGACTTATTTGGCTGGACCAAACAAGTTTCTACTTCCTTAGCATTACAGAGAAAGATGTAAGTATAAAATGGGTCAAGAGCCTTTTATTCCCCGAGATGAGCCTTTAATTTGTGAACCTCGAAGAAAATATTTATTACTCAGATCACACTGTAAAGCAGTTGTCAAAAAACATGCTGTATCCTTGATTTTAACTAGTAGCTTGTTAGCTGAATGATTCATGACGACGTACCAATGTACGCAGCTCCTTTACCTGTCTCAGCCTCTCTCTGCCCTTTAGTTTTTTCTGAGGATTTATAAGACTTGATTATGATTATACGCAGCTACAACACACTCTGAGGACACTGGACAAGCTGCTAGATCTATTAATAATAGAATTCAGAGTGTGATTTCCAATTAATTTCATTTTCCTCATGCCATGAGAAGCCAAAATTAAAGAGAGCCATATGGTGCTTCATAAATAACAATTAAAAGTTATTTTCTAATCTTTAGGCACTAGAAGAAACTCATAAAAATACATATGGTTTCAATGACACAAAGCAAATTAAGCACTGGAATGTCTGCAGATGTCCAGGAAGCTCTAAACACTTCCTCAGCCTTTTCCCCATTCACCATTTCTGGTGAATCAGCCCCTGGATGTTACAATTAATCTCAGCGTAGCCCTCAAGGATCACCATTATTCTAAAACTGGATCTTTGCATGAAGATCTGTGTAGCACAGTTCGTGCCATGAATCTGATAGTCTTTACCTTCTGCACTGATTTGTCAACTGGTTTGTCCCTACCCAGTCATAAGCACCTGTAGAGCTTTGACAGTCAGAGAAATTACATCCACATGTCGCAGACTGGACTGGGATCTGAGAACTCAACTTATTATGTGACCTTGTCATTTTTCAGTGAGTAAGAAAGCATGCTATCTAACACAGGTGTGAAACTCCAATTGAGAAACCAGTCTAGTCCAAATAAATAGAACTTTAACTGCTGCCCCAAAAAGCCACCTTCTTCCATCCTGCCTCATTTTACGCCTTGTGTATGTGCAGATTGTAGAGCACTTAGATCTGGAAATCCCACCCTGAAGTTAAGATAAAAAAAGTCTTTGTAAAATGAAAATAACAAGGCTACCTGCCTCACTGGATGCTTTCTGGAATAAAATATACATACATGAGGGGATAATTTTCCTTAGAAGCACCTTGGATAAAAGCTTTTACTGCTGCCTGCTACTGGATGTCAAGCTGATGGGCAGAGGTATTTTATTGTCTAGCATGAGAATCCAAATGTGCAGAGCACATGCTGGCCATGGGTACCTGAAAAGTGAGATCCAGCTCTAGTACAGCCAGATGTCAGCACATTCACTCAAGCTACAAATGATTCTTATCATCTGCACATTGCCTGGGGATAACATTAACAAGAGATTTTGCTAAACAAAAAGCATTAGGAAGAAAATAAATTCTTAGCTTAGGCATCAAATGTCCAGTGGTGGCATTTCAAGTCATGAGGACTGTATCCCTTTCAAAATGCGACTGTATTTAAATCTCCAGAATTGCTGCATACAAAAATACCGTATAGCGTGGCCATCAATTCTCAAGAGTGTGATTTTGTCAAATTCACCTTTTGTGGGAAGATATTTTGAGGCTTTACTGAAGATAAGCCAAAGAGAGGAAAATCTAACATTCTTTCAAATTCATATCCACTGAAGTATTTTCTCCCCCTAACATCTATGTGCTGCTTCTATATACACACACATATATGCAGACTGACCAGCATAAAGATTTCATCAATCTAGAAACTTAAAATGGAACACATGCCTTAAGTTACAGATTATAAAAACTACATTGAGTGAAGGGCCAAATGGGGGAAAAATGCTCTCTTGTGCTATTAAAAAAGGAGGTCAATTTGACTGCTGTTTGCAGAAGTAGATACAGAAATATTCAGTGTAACCTCAGGTAGCACTAATATAACCTAGAAATTTAACAAGGATACATACTCAAGGACTGCACAGGTCTGACTATTAAGATACGTATTACAAGGTAATACAATACAAAGTACACACATATATGCACTTACAAATTTACTATTAAAAGAGAACAGAATGCTCAACATCATTTCCCACTGTAACAATCTTTGCCCCAAATCTACACTTCCACAGCATACGGTAAGTAGGTCTAACATATCTCATCAACCTGCAGCAAGCCAAACCGATGTAGTGACTTTTGTATCTTACAGCTCAGTCATAAAGGGGCAATTTCAAATCCATACAGATGTATGTCACAGTGTAAGAAATAGGGTGCTCCTGTTCTAAAAACCTTTCCTGTTAGTGAGCGATGCGCAGATCTTCCAATTACGCTGAATACCTGAAATTCTGTATTAAAGTCAATCTGGTTTAAATCAGCAATCTTGTTGGTACATTGTTGGAGACACAAGAAAGTGAGTCCTGGCACTGGGATCCTTCATCCTGGAAGGAGATACTTTATACATATGTATATATATATATATATACACACACGTGTTTAGTTGGTGTAAGCAAGCATACATCTGCATTAGGGGGTGAGTCAACTCAGTCCACTGCTTGCGTTTTCTTTCTCTGGTATTCCACTGAGCACTTCATGCTGGCATTTGCTTTTGATTTTCAAGAACCTGCCTCATGGCCTACATGATTCAAAGTTAGGACATGACATGCAATAACAGAAAGTATTTGGCAGCAAGCTGGGTGCAAAACAGCTCTGATAGAAGCTTCCTCATATGAGAAGCGCCACAAACATTTAGCAGGATACACTACCTCAAAGACAGTCATAAACAATTTGCCTTTAGTATTACTTTTAAAATTGCTCTTGGTTTTCTCACTAAAATGCCATATTTTGCTAGAGAAAATATATGGTCTGCAAAAGGAACAATTTTCTAAGTAACTTCCCATAAGCGCACACTTCCCTCAATTAACAGGGCACAGATTTAAGTATTTCCTGAAGAACTTTTCTAAAGAGACATCTAACTAATTAGCTGATCACAGCTATACAAACAACTGTGTTTTCTAGTTCAAGTTTCACCTATCCAATAAAATCATAAGAAAGTGTGCATCCTACAGGGTTGCTGTAACACCTGAATTTATGATCCGATTCACCCTGGACATACACATTTGTACTTCTCTCATAAGAGCTGTACTATAACGAGTTATGTGGCTGGGGCAGAGTGTTGTGTCATCTGCTAATAGAGCAAAGCCAGAACAACTTCTGGTTGCTAAATACAGTCCCAAGCATTAAAGAGCAGAACAATCGCAGTGGCTGACTTTCAATAATTTCACAGAAAGAAATAAAAATGGGTATACCTTAAAAAGCCCAAATGTTAACTAAAAGGAGGACAAAGGTTACTCTGTACATCAGTGACATTATAAATCTCATTGATGTTTTAACTCCTAATACTGAAAAACAGCATTTTACCTGCTAAATTACTAACAAAACACTGCCATTAAAGTTGTATGCATTGGTGTATGACCAAATGTCACTTTGGTCATTTATTCCACAGGACATTTCTAAAAGCAATCACTGATTTCATTTAAGGATATGAAAGAAATTATTACCCATACTCAGTTTTCCAACTTCCAACCCCCACGAAATGTTATCTCTAGCGTATGCCCTGAATTTAAACCATTCCTTATTTCCTTTGTGTCAAAAAAGAAAGTGCCAAAAATCTATTATTTTCCTCTTCTTTGTATATACAAATTCCTATTGTTAGGCAAGGAAAGCCTGTTTTTCAAATTCATCACAAATGTGGCTGTTCTGATATCAATAGATTTTTCTTCAAAGTAAATTGGATGCACAGCCTCTGGACTAGAGTTTTAAAGTCAAACATACTGGATATATGAGAGAAGAAATCAGATAACATACACAATACTTTTCTTTTCTTACCACTGATCTGAGGCTGAACATCTCCAATCATGTTTTTTCTTTCAACTGACTAACACTAAACTGCTTTTCTGACATTACCTCAGCTGACTTTTGCAGAACCAAGTCTGCTTTTGCTAAAGGGATTTTTAAGCAGCAGCAAGTAAATTGAGGGTTAATCCCACTCACTTGCAACCTGCAGCAAAGATGAAATACCAGTAAATTCCTGGGCTTTCAGCATAAGGGAACATGGGTGGAAGGCAAACTGATTTAAACAAAACACTCATATGTCATAGAACAATGGCCTGCGTAAAATGAAAAGCATCATCCTTCAAGGTGGCCTGTATGGTACCCCGAAACACCAAACTGGAAGACAGAACAAGGTCCACCACCTCCAGGGCAAAGCATTGTCAATGTGCTTGTAACCTAGGAAAACTGCAGAGGGACAAGGGACCTGGCAGCAAGGAAAGGATACCAGTGATGAACCAGAACCATGTTGGGAAATAAAGTTATTTCCCCTAGGAATGGGCTGTTTCATAGCCCTGTACAGTGCAGCTCTAGAGGAAAGCTTCAGCCAGCAGTGCAGAAAAAAGGTGTTGATAGGGAGAACAAGTCATCTGAGGCTCTGACCTTGGCCACTGATACTAGTCATGCGTGCTCTGTGCAACAAACTTTCCATAAAGCTCTCAAACGTCCTAGCCTAACGGAAAAAAAAACACGGGAGCAAATAAAACTGAAATTTAGTCTTGCATTACATTCAGCAGAGAGCTTTACTACTAAGAAGCAAAGTGATAAAGTACCACAGTGCTACTTCCATGACATTGCAGACAGCACAGAGTTGGCAGATTTCTGTCCGTATCTCCCAGGAACTATCCTGTTACACAATAACGTGAACAGACAAAGGAAGAAAAACTTGCAAATGATCAAAGTTAGAAAATCAGGCGCATTCCATTACTACACTCATTTTTCTACATGACTTCTTATCACTTTCCTAACTCAGAGCACTATTCCTCATCAGAAGTTAAGATTTAACTCCACACGAAGCAAGCTACAAGTAGTTTGAAGGGGCTCAAAATCCACAAAAATCAAACACACAGAGATTTTTATTGCTTATATACTACTAACATCAGCCTTGCAAAGCTATTACACAAGCACCCACACTTCAGGTCTAAAAATCAGAGGACTTGCTTTCAAAGCTTTCATGGGACACACCTGGCTTGAAGGAGGTGGTCCTGGAGCTTCTCAGTGCTTGAGGAAGTCTTGATCAAAAAAATCACAGGCCTTTATGAAGTCCTTATAAATCACTGGTACTTTGAATCAATCATTTGGAAGCATTTTCTAAAGGCTGAGCTTTCAAATCCTATGGTGCAGAGTACCCTTCCCTGAAAACACCAGACTCTAAAATACGCCAGAGCTGCCAGCTACAGTTGCTGGGTTTGAAACTTCAGACCATCTGTATCTGAAATGAGCATTCTGTAGATAGTTATTTGCATCTCTACCATGCCAAAGTAGAGAGTCCCAAATGTAAATGCGTTCTGCCTGCATGGGTAAAGACCCAAACATATTGATACAAAACATACACACAAATATTTGCCTTCAACGACACACCCCAACTGAGACACAGCCTGGTTATTTATTATAGTTTCCATTGAATTAACACTTAATATGGCTACAGAAGTGATGCCTATGCAGTACTTCTCTCTAAAAAGTGGAAATACACTGAGGTAAAACAATTTTGTAACTATTTTCAACTTTTTACATTTATGCAGAAGGTAATGAATATTCTTCACAAAAGGCTCTTCCAAGGTTTTTCAGTCTGAGATGGTTTATTCTTTGTGTATTTTAAAGAAGATTTTCACACTCCTCCCTTCTGCTTTTCCTGCTGACACTTTAATCTCCCCCTCTTGTAAATACAAACCTGTAAGAATAAATCACATTATTTATTAAAGGTAAAAATATGACTCAATAGACAGCAGAAAAGACAATTTCCATAAAGTTTTCACCCACAGCGACTGAAATTAGTTTTTCTACAAAGATTCAAATACGTATCTGGCAAAGCAATGAAGCAAGAAAAAAGTTCGCCAACTGTACCTGGGACTGAATATTTTTTGGCCAGTTCTAGCAAAGTAAAATCAATGACAATGCTTTAAAACATATGTATTCTGCAAGGAGGAACCTGACTCATCTGAGAACTGTTGCCTACATTAGCACCAAAGAACTCCACAAAATTAATATAAAGTAGTATTTTTTCACTTTTATATTCAGGTCACTTTTACTAACATCATTGATTCAGAGGGGAAAAAAATACCCTTGATTCTTCTGTAAATACATTCTGCTTGGAAAAGCGCCTGTACGAAGCACACCAGGGAACAGGAGTGCAAGCAGCCCACATCACCTCGCCCTTTGTTTAGATTGTCAGTTTTTCCTTTTGATCTTTCTTTGCAGTTGAAGAACCAAAAATTGATTTTCCCAGTTGAACTGAAGTAGAAAAAGGACAATGTTTTATTTAAGATCCTTCACTCACGCACATACGCCTATTTTTCTTTCTTTACATACAAAAGAAAATGTCTTTTTGTTCTTGTAAAAAAGGATTTTCAAATGGGGAATGCTCTCAGCATACTAACTGTGGTTTCATAACAAAAGAAGGGGGAGATGTGTTTAAAAATCCCAAATCTTGGCCCCCTGCAGCAAGCGCACACACCTCACGAACCATCTAGACTTACAGAAACTGAGCTTCAGGGAAGCAGCAGTCATACTTGTTAGGTGTTTCCATAAACCCATGCTACTAGCAATGTTACACTCAAAATCTTGTTTACGGGCAAAGAGAAAGCATAGATTATGTATTTAGATACATATAAACCCAAGATTATCTCTGAAGTATAATGATTATCTTAAACTAATTAAAACAATATTCCAGGTTTGTTAGAGAACAAGAATACCTGTATGTGAAACTTTCAATAACAAGGTGGTTTAAATTGTCAAACAACTATTTCCTGATTTCCTCTGCTGTTCCTGGTGTTACGCTCATCCTTCCAGTGCTCTTCTGGGTCCTAAGGCTGACACTCTCATTCTGGTCTAGGGCTGTTAGAGGCAAGTCCTCACCACTTGGCGTCCTTTGTTGGGAAAAATACGATGTCACTTCTGATGATTTCTTCTTCCTCACACTAAGATCCTGATTTAAATTTTGCTTGTTTCTTAATGGCCAATGGTCACCTAATTTTACAATATGTAATGCCTTTTACAGATATTGGACACCAATTCCCTGCTCTCCTTGTTAACATCAGAACTGTTTGTTTTACCCTGCTCATGACTATGAGTGAGTTATTCACAACTATGGGACTTCCAGCATCTAGACTGTACATCATTGAATTAGTTGTAAAACCACAGTGCATCTAAGATAAGCAAAGTAAACTAAATTAGCCCCAGGTACTGGTCAGTCAGAAAGAATACTGTTACAATTAAACCCAGTAAATCAAAGTTTGCTATTAACAGCTACAACAAGTAAATCAAAGCGTGCCAAGAAAATTTCAGTCTGAGAACTTCTCAGACTCTGCAAATTATATGAAGCTTATGACCTGTTGCTAGCAATAACACTACCATAATACAGGGCTACATGGTTACAGTAAGAAACACCAGACAGGAGAAAAGCTCCTGATTTTACTCACTGTTACATGGTACTAATAGAATGAAAGTGAAACCAACAGGACAACTGTGCAAATCTCAGATGCTATAGGCCCAAGCCTAAAGATACAGTACCTTCAAGAACTAGCTTGAGTCACCAGAGAAAGCCTTGGCTTCCAAACCAAAATGAATCATATTCCACTTCATGTTTCCACATAACTCTCCAAGATAGACCTTGCAACTTAAAAAGTTCTGAAGTTTCCTTATGCTCACCATGCAGCCAGTGAGTCCCTTGGAAATATTTCATCCATCATCTTATTTGAGGAACAACTAATCACCAAACAAGAAATATTGTGTGCTCTAATAGGCTAATTATTATTATTATTAAATACACATTTTAACCCACTGTGTGACTAAAATTACTGAAATTAATATATTATTTCATTTATGGTTACAACTTACATTTCAGAATAAAGCACTGATAGTGGCAGAAACAAAGAAGTTCCCCAACACCTCCAGGCATCATTGGTACTCATGGAATTAAAATGTTCTGTGTGCTTGCATAAACTCTTATTAAGTCCTTGAAGAAAGAAGAGCTTACAAACTACTGTGCTGCTCTTGAACCTCAGAGGAATGCTGAGGACACACGGCCTCACAAATGTTCACTTACAAACACAGGAACCTCCTGCCTACTGCAGGCTTTACAGTACTTTCAGTGGCTGCTTCAGTCTTTCCAATCTCTTTTTTGTGAACCTGGAAAGGCTCTAACAGCTTTGCCCAAGCATTTCATCTGAATCAACTCAGCACTGATTTGTCACACAGGATTTTGGTCAGAACAGCCTGCTGGATACCATACCAAATTCTGTATAATTACAACCAAACAGTCTATAGTGAGGCCAAGCACTGACGAGTTAAAATCTAAGGAACACAAACTGTGATTCTTCTTAAGATACATGATTATCTTATCAGAACTTGCAAAGAGAAGTGAAGATACATAAGACAACCTAATTCTAGTACCCAGTAAGGCATTTTTTACTTGTGAAAAATATAGAGAGCACTAAATACACTTGAATCACAGTATGCTACAGAATAGCCACGTGAATCACAGTATGCTACAGACACTAGGCACATGGCACGAGTCTCCAATTATTAGTAGTGCTGCACTGGTTATTTAGAAGCCTACACTCATTTCCTCATGCAATAGCCTGTCCTGCGTAGACCTTTCCTACTCCTTTGAGAGAATACAAACATCTACTCACCAGTTCTAACAGCTTAGCATTTCTGTCTTAAGGCCCAATAATTACCTCACCAGCAAAGATGCAACAATAAACATGACAGCTAGACTTTGTGTTTTTCAGGTCTTGTAACATTAAATTAGCTTAGAAAAATGAATGTAAAAGCAAAAGAGAAGCATTAGCTTCTGGTTTGGCATCTACAGGAAATGATGCATCTTAGTATGATGTTGAAATCAGGAAAGCTATTTCATTTTGGCTTACTGGAAGATGAGCTCTGTGGGGACTTTATAGATAGGTACTATGCTCAGAACTTGGATTCTAGATATTTATTGCATAGTCTAAATATCACAATGCCTGAGCAGCCTTATCAAACTATGGAACTTGGAGCTTTCTCAATTACTCTCAGATAAAGGGAATTTTTCTGCGTAAAAATGCAACATTGGAATGAGCAACAATTGTGTGAAAAAAAATGAGCAGCTGATTTCAGTGCTTTGAACCTATAAAGCGACTGACATAACACGTGAGCAAGTACACAGAACCATAGAATGGTCTGGGTTGGAAAGGACCTTAAGACCATACAGTTCCAACCCCCCCTGCCATGGGCAGGGAAGCCTCACACTAGACAGTGTCATCCAAGGCTCTGTCCAGCCTGGCCTTGAACACTGCCAGGGATGGAGCATTTACCACTTCTTTGGGCACCCTGTTCTAACCTCACAGTAAAGAGCTCCTTCCTTATATCTAGCCTGAATTTCTCCTGTACCAGTTTAAACCCATCACCCCCTGTCCTATCGCTATAGTCCCTGATGAAGAGTCCCTCTTCAATACCTCAACTGTTCCCATTCTTTATGCACAGTGCCACCATTCAGCAAATTCTCAGCTTCAGATGAGCAGGACTGTGAATCAAATCCGTGTTGAACTTGCCAGCAGCAGACGACCATATCTGTACACCAGTTTCTTAACCACGGTTCAGTTGAGAGGTGGTAGGTTCAGCTAATCTGCTATTTAAATGACAAATATGTGACCCAAGCACCATCGTAATGGCTCCTTGTATGAATCTTCAAAAACAGATGCTCTGTCATCCTGACTACTGTTGAGAACTAGTTAATATTTCATTAACTTAAGGCCAGCAAGTTGGTTTACCACATCAGAAAATCCACTTCTCAATTCCTGCACAGAGCCACTTAGTACTGTCCCCCCTGGTTTAAAAACTAGAAAAGGGAACTTCTGGAAAGAATGCTATCGGTCATTACTACTTATCCTGCAGAAAAGACTGCCAGATTTTAGTGAAGTGTCAGTATAGAACAGGGCAACTTTAAAAGGCAAAATATTTTGTTCACGCATCTGCCACCTCTTCCATTCCAACCTTCTCATTTTGAGGTCAATTCAGAACTTGCATTTGAGGCAGCATAAATTACATCTGTGTAAATAAGGGTCGTGGTTAACTCTCAGAAAGTCTCTTGTGGTGTAGTTTACCTAATAAGATGCATAATAAGAGTGATCTAAATAGCTAAAACAATTCATAGAGAGACAAGAGAACATTATAATTAACATTGCCCTACCTGCTGTTAACTGCAGTAATCACATTCCTTTCTGCACAAGTGACAAGTATCACATCATATAGATACCGTCAGTGATACACAGCTCCTGTTAAATTACTTCTGATCCTTAGCTGTTAAAAATCTCTCTCTAGTCTTAAACTTGACTGGTTTATTTTGTTTCTTCATCAGCCTAGAGCTTCTGAAGGAATGCTTAGCACAGTCTAAGGAAGGGCACACATAACACTATTTACAGGATACTAAACATCAAAAATTCAATGTAAAATACCAGCCATAAATCAGAACCTATAGCATGAAAACTGAAAACAGACACAAAACTGAGTACACTCAAAAGACACAGGAGTCTCACCTTGGAAACCACAAGATGAAATATGAAAATACGTAACATTTATTCACCTCAAAGTTGGAAAATAACATTTTAGTACAAAAGCATCTTTAATCATCTAACTTAGGTACTTATGGATTAAAGAAACAACCGAGTAAATACTATCTGCATATGTACTTCAAATACAAAAGTCACTCAAAAGATGAAAATAAGTTATTTATAGCATAAGTTAATCACCATATTTAAATGGCAGACTACTTTATGGCATGAGACATAAACCTATATTTATAGGGAAAAAACATTTTTTAAGCACAGTTTTTTCTGAGATACCTGAATTTGCAGTAATCAGTCTCAGGTCTCTTTTGTTTCACTTTTATTCCAACATATCCAAAACAAAGGCTGCATCAGATTGAACACAAGACACGGAAAAGCCAATAAGAAAATCAACCACACCGAACATTTAATGAGCTAAGACAAAAACCCTTGTAAAAGGGGTTGTTGGTTATACACAATATCAGGAATATGATGACAGTCTTCAGTGGAGCACAATACTCACATACACTAAGATGAGGAAAGTTGTTACTAAAATACACGGATGAATAACAGGAGGAACAGACAGATAAAACTTGGCAGGGAGTAGATGGAAACACAAGGCAGCAACTGTGAATCTTCCCAATGACTTATATCATTAACTATTTATACAGTACACTTTACATGGCTGCCTTCCTTTCCTCTTTCTGCAAACAACCTGGGGCTGTTCTTAAGCATTTAGAATAATAAATACATTTTACAGCCTGAAGTTTGGCCTTATTTATCTTACTCAGGTGAGCAGTCCAACTAAGCCCAGGGGAGGTGCAAAGAAAATGTTCTCCTTCATAACGATGCAAGAAACAATTGATGATTGGAAGAGCAGAACAGGGTAGAGTATACACCACATAGACATAAAACTGTCAACTTCAGGGTTTTTTTAATTAAACAAAAATCACCTAAAATATGAGCACAGCTAACTTCTGGAACTAACCTGAACATGATTCTCACCAAATGACATTCCCAAGTGTTAGAGCCTCATCTAAAATATACTGAGATGCAGGAAGTCAAGTAATATCTCCCAATTGAATCCAGCAGGGTTAAAACCACACATTTCATATTCATAAATGTGTTGAAATATTTTACTTTTCTTAAACTGCAAATATTTGAAGAAATGTAAATAAACATATTTTAAATTCACAGCACTTTCTCAAATATGAAATAGCAGATTAATAAAATGTCAGAACATTCTCTGCTTCAAAACAGCTCTTACCACTTTAGGTAGAAATTATCTACCAAAATGAAAATAACAATCACAGCCTTTTATGATCATACTTCACTGCTGATGTATTCAGAGTACCAGCTTGTCAATTGCTCCCACCTTCAAAGATAAAAAGAAGCTCTTGCAAGTCATACTACCATTTGCAACATGCTACTAAAGATTACTTCATGACTAGAGGAGGCTGAGGAAGAAAGATGGGAAGGGACTCATGGTACGGAGGCTGTATGCTATGTCTTCTCTGAACTTTATACAGAAAAGTGTGTGTATATATATATATATATACACACATACGAAATGCCAGATGTGAGACATTTCCAGCTTGGTTCAAAACTATGTGCATCTATAGCAAATGTAGAAGCTAACATCCTTACACATTAATCACAGCTCATCCTAAACCACCACCTCCCATTCTATAAAGACAAAAGGAGTAACAAAGTTAACAGAAACAACTGGCAGATTAAAAAAAAAATGCAACTTCCCCAATCAAATTATATAGGGAAAGTGGTTGTAAGGAAAGGACCTTTCTGCTGCACCCTGCATTGCCTGGAGGACACTCCTGGAGATAGGGAAATTACAACAGTATCAAACTTGGGCAATAACAGAACGGTTGTTTTAAACGCTCAACAGAAGAAACAGTAAATGACGGGGCAAAAACTCAGAGTTCAGTTAAAGAACAGCACCTGAATAAGAATTGATTTTTCTGCACAATTTTAACTATTAATTTAAAGGAACTTATCACTACTCAAAACTTTTCTGTTTGTAAAATTTCCCACTTTTACCCTCTCCAAATCCAGCCCAGTTCCTCCTGTTCTTTACTGTGCAAATTATCTGAGACCTGACTACAAAATGAAACACCTCTCCACACATCAAGGAGCAATGAGGGGCTAACCAGAGCTAATGCTGTATTTGCCCCCTTTGCAGATGAACCTGCAGCCTCAAATAACATCAGTTTCAGGGACAAAAATGCTCACAGTATGGAGGAGGGGAGAGGTTATCTATTTCTTTGAAGAACTTACTACCAAACTACTGACTACAGGAAAGAATTTTGCTAGTAAGGACCTAAGAGATACTACAAAAGGGGCTAATTATAAACTATCCTCTTTCCTAGACTGCCACCATTCCACTCTTAGACTGTACACCAGTTCAATAGGATTTTGCTACTAGTGCTTCCATTGAAAAGCTTAATTTAAAAAACCCCACAACCCACATTTTAGACATAAGCACCCATTACACACTTGAAACTCTTTACAAGGGATTATGCACTGAGACTGATCACACAGAAGATCACACCAAAAGCACGCTAAGCCATAGCAACTATCAACACACAGACTTCTTTTACATAAACATATACATCAGGCTTCAGGGGGAATTAGAGAAGAATTCTCAAGTGAGAGTGACACATGGCTTGTGGACAGTAACCAGTACTTAATACCTTCTCCCACACACTTTGTTAAATACAAATGCCAACTAAATGGTTGTTCAAACAACCTGGTATTTCTTTCAACAGGCACGTAGTTTATATCAAATGAAAAATTAGGTTTCAGTCCTGCCTTGAAACACATGCAGTCAGGAATGGCAGAATCCTAAAAAAGCAACCACAATTCATTTCTCCTCCATCAGGAACAGACATTCCCAGAAGGGGACACTCTGTGGCACTCAGATAAAAACAGTAGCTATAAATACAGGTGATTTGGAAAGAAAAGACTACTCGGCGTCACAGATGGATTTTTACAAGAGTTTTGCAAATTAATACCAAAGTTATCACTTCCATTCCAATGCAAGCCAGAGTAACAAACAAGGGAAAACAAAACCAAGAAATTCAGCTTCAGTAATTGGCCCCCAAATATCTAGAAGCAGATGGGCATTGACTGTAGAAGGTGTGATTTCTCTCCTTCACACAGCTGCTCGTATTGCAGAAAAACAATGCTGTTTGGTGTTTCATACCTTCGACATAAAAATTGTCTAATGGTTCTGATTTTATGCATAAATAACATGAAAATTTCATGCAGCTGCTTCTCTATTACGCATCTGGTTATTGTTTTACAGCTGCAAAACTACCTTGAAGAACTATAAAATATGGTGTGACAAGTCTGGAATAAATACCAGCAGTCAACTTGTACCTTCCTTGTGCAATCTTGCATCTTCTACAACCTGTAAAAACTCCCAAATCAAGAGCTATGACTTCTGTCACCTCCTTTTATAAACAAAAATCCACTAACATATTTAACACAACATGAACTTGTAAATGACCTCTTTCTATGCCACACATTAAATATAAAATTCAGCACCCCATTCCTAGAGTATTTTTTCTTGCTTTGTGTTGTTACTTCCAAGTAGCGGTTTTGGTAATTTGATCAGAAATCCAACACAGAGAACAATAACTCAGCACAACATTAGTGTCAAACATCTGAAATGAGATTTTGATTTGTTAGCCCCCTATCCATTACTCAGATTACTATAAATCTATTGAATATGAAGACGTTTGGTGACAAAGAATGGTCATAAAATACCCAACTATTGTAAGCAGTCCCAAGCTTGCATTTACTGACTCACACTCAGCATGTAATTTTCTAACAAAGGGAACAGATAAGAAAAACAAACCAGATTTGTTTTTTCATTACAATGCATTTGAAATTAACTGTTTCCCTAATTCCTCAAGAGACAGAGTGTCCTTCAAAGAATTTCCATATCTAAAATATTTAAAAGCAACAATGTGTAATTTAACTTGAAATGGAAAGGTTCAACATGAAATAACACAAAACACCCAGTGGTAAGCTTTGACAAAATCTTTTATTAATTTTGTTTCAAAAGGAATAAAACTCAAAATCACAGGGAAGTGGAAGTTTTACTGCCTGCTTTTCTGGCACGCAGGATGCAACGCATGTGGCCATTACCAACAAAGACGCACGGTGTTAGACGACTGCCTGTTTTTCACACAGGTGTCAAGGGCTTATGTGGAATAATATTACTAATCTGAAGAGGAGGAAAGGGCCACGCAGTAAAGCTAACTGAGAGACCCCTTGCAGGGTTTACCAAGGATAATGCACTGCTTAAATACTGCTGCACTTAAAATTCTGCCACTTCTCAGCAGCCTGTGAAATAAAATTTCTTAGCATGAAACACAAAGGAAAGAGGGCAGCAAGGAGGAGGGAGAATAAAGAGGAATTACAAGATTCAAAACCAACCAAACAAAACATGCACACACAGAGGAGAAAGCAGTAGTATTTTAGGGTTCATGTCCAGGGAGAAAGGTCCTGCCACACAGCAGTGTGAACAGCTATTGTGTATGAAATCCTCACATAGAAACCCTAATTCCACCTTAATAGTGCCTTTATGTGGTTTAGCTTCCAGGACAGATTAACTTAAAGCACCTAAAAGCAATATGAGAGCAAACGAAGAATGTCCATAAGAAGAGCTACTGCTGAGCAGGTACAATATTCCAGTTTTGCACTATAGCTGTATCACAGCAAATTCAATGAAGCTTTCAAACAAAATCCCTAGTAAAGCAGGTTTCAGAGAACATAACCCTTTGTAACACATTTCCTCACTCCTCTGATCTTCCACGACTGATTTTTTTCATCCAGTAAATGGGGTAAATAAATTGGCTCATTGGCATATTGATTACTAAGCCTCCCACAAAAAATCACCCTAAATAACTATAACCAACAAGGCGCTGCCTGCATAACTTTTACTCTGGTTTATTATTTTCATCACTTTCACACAAGTGAGATTTTTGTAAACTGTTGACATAATACCCAACTTTAGAAGCTTTTTCCAAAAATGAAACCATTTCAGAGCAGAAAAATATCAAAAAAAAAAACAGTATTTGAACTGGTAGCGATCATTATTTGTTTTCTGACCATATACAGAAACGTTCATTGCTGTAACCTCTATGGCAAGTGAATGGTGGCCTAAGTAAACTTCAGCAAGCAGAAAAAGGTATGCACACAAGCACGCATCCAGTTTTAGCAGTGCACAACTGAACCAGATTTGCTGTAAGTAGGGTAAGATCCAACTGACTTTTGCACAAAAAAAGAAGAGGTTGCTCTCAATCAGAACTCACAAGATGGCTTTGGAAAGAAACAAGAGAAAATTCCTGCAAGGAGGAAAGTGCTCTGAGAAACAAGAGGAAACTGAGTAAGACACAGACAATGGCAAATTTTGTGGAGCTTTGAAATGGATTCATTCAAGAGATGCCTACGGAGACTGTGAGTAAGAGAGTATTAACAGGTATTTCCTATTATTCAGAAGTTGTTGGAAAATGCAGATTTGCTTTGGTCTTAGATTTCACCACTCAAACAAGGCAAATCCATCAAATGAAAACCCACCAAAGAGAGCAGAGAAACACTCATGCTCAATAAGGTGGAACATGGTCCAAAGGCAGCTCATCCACCACTACTTTTCTATTAAATTTAAAAGGTTGTTTTCTAAATACTTACCCATTTGAGAATAGAATCATATTAGTCAATAACTTACAGCATTATTTTGCCTGAAAGAATAGTTTCATAAAGCCATAATTTACGTGTAAGGAACTTTAATAAAAGCTGTCAGAGAAAATAAGAGGACTTCTGGGAGAGCTGTTCCTTAACAGCAAGCAGGTTCTTCGCATACAGCTCCATGGAATACCATTTCAGCAACATGATTTTTCAACATAGGCAGAGAAACATAATCCAAGGGGCTCTAAAAAATAACTAGTTACAACCACTAAGTATACGGAAGGGTCTGAGAAATAACTCATTACACACAGGTAAAAAATTATTACTATACAGTGAACCATACAATGGAAGGAAATATGAAAATCACAGAAATGCAGGAGGCAATTCCTTTGTTACTTCTCCTGATGGAAGAGAAGAAAGGGAATTCAATCATGTAAGCAAAGTACATGACAGCAAAAAAAAAAGATCATCTAAGTAGCCAACAATCTCAAAAATTGAGGAGTACATTGAGTTACTTAAATGCAACCTTATAAGAGAGCTAGTCTGTACAGGATACTAATAGAAAAGCTCTTCCTAGAGTGACAAAAAAAGAACCTAAATTCACATCTCTAATATCCCCAGAAATGTCAGGTTCAAGGATCTTTTTCATTTTCCCTAACATAAAAGCTTACATTAAATGCAGACATTACCACCAACAATTTCTTCATAATCTATACAAAAAGGACATTACCAAGCTAAAGACCAATTTCTGATCCTGTCTAAACACAAACTGCTTACAAGTGGCTTTCCCAACTTCTGTTGGAGAGATGAACTTTCAGATAAAAGATCTAAAACTGCATCTAAAAATGCAGCCTTCAATCTAAATTAAACACAGCTGAGGTAAAAAACCCAGCAGGCTGAGATAGGAAGGAGACTGGTGATCACATGGCTGAGAACTCTTTCAGTAGTCTGAAAAGTAGTGAATAGGTGACAGGTAAATGACCTCATGGAAAGAGGCTTTAATAAACCTCTTCTGTTCTTCATAAAATACATGTTTATCTCTCCACCCTGATATAAAAAGCACGCCTTCAGTCCAAAGCTGAATTTTATGAGCTCCCTCATGCATAAGGCAATGGAAATAGGACATGCAGAAACTGTATTCTGTCAGACCTTTTTTCTTTTAAAACAAGAGTGAATAAAAGCCTTGCACTCAATTCAATTGCATTTCCCTGCGATGGAGTGTGAACACTGCACCTGACTGATTCCTAAATGTAATGAAACGCTCTAAGTGGCAACAGGCAACACTCTATTGCTTTTGTTAAAAATCACAAAAAGAAACGCAAGCCAAGTTTCCAGCATTGATTTAGGATTGTCAGCATTTTCAGCCACCTCTGTAAGTTCTCTGCTGATTCAAAGAGCCAACTGACAGCACATAGTAACACCCTCCAGCATAATTATAATCCCTTTCAGCTTTGTCCACCTACTAGTTTAAAATGATGGCTCCCTTAATAACTTCTTCATCAGGCAGAACATAAAGAACAGTGCATGGGATGAAGCAGACTTAAGGGCCTTTGGTGAAGAAGGCTAGAGAAAATGACGGACACTGAAACACTGCATAATGCATCTGACCAATACACACCCTAATAGTGTGGGTATACGTGTGCATACACAGGGAATTTTTTCTCCTATCAGTAGTACAGTATGAGGAAAAGAAATAGCATGAAAGGATTCTCTTTTTACTAGAAGTCACACGGAAGAGATGATGGGTGATGGGCAGAAATCACTCCGGGAGAGATTCCACCTGGACACAAAACAAATTTTTTCACTATGAGAACAATCAGACATTGGAATAATGTCCCCAGGGAAGTGGTGGACTCCCCAACATCGGACACTTTCAAGATCTGGCTGGGCAGAGTGCTGGGACATCTAGTGTAAGCCATGCTTTGCCAGGAAAGGTTGGACCAGATGATCATTAAGGTCCCTCCCATCCTGGTATTCTGTGATTCTCTGAAATGCCTTCTCTGGCTAAACAAGCCTTCAATGTACCACTGCACTAAGTGAGAACCAGATCAGAAGACTTGCGAGTTACTGCAAAAGCCAGACGATCTTGCATCTCAGAGAAAAACTAAGCTCCCAAATATTTCCCTTTGTTCTGTTAAATACCTGCACTAAAACTGTAAGAACTTGTTTAAAGGTTGTATTCCTTCAGATGGCAGACCAAGCAAGGGCACGGTGTTGTAGCAAAACAGTACTGTATCTTTTTCTTTCCCCTCTTGAAAACACTAGGAATTTTAACATGAAACAAAACCATTTGTGAATGTATTTCTTGGTATTCTGTAAATATCCCCTGCTCTGCAAGAGTTACACCTGAAAACGGCTTAGCTTGTAGAGGGCAATGAATTCCTTGGGGCCTAATTCTGCATTCCTTATTGTGTACAACTTTGTTTGAAGTCAATATTAGTGATGTCATTTTCATTTTCTTCACATCTGCCAGTCTTATCTTTGAAGGGGGGGGGGGAATCAATCCTTTAATTCCATTAAAAATTCCTTGTAGGCTGCCTTTGTGCTGTTGGGAAGTTTTGAAACTGAGAAAATTAACATTCCGTGTATTCAGTGTACATATTAATAAAAATAGAGGGTACAACAGAGGAAATGAGCAAACTACAACTAAAGCGCTGATACTGGAAAAAGGCAAATCCTTTCAAGAACATTAACACCTTCCTGACAAGTGAAGACAGCAGCAAGAATTATCTAATCCCATCTCTTTCCACTCTATCAAGAGGAAATCCAATGACAGCAAAACTGGTGACCACAGGCACCGCAGCAGCACAGATACCTCAGTCGAGCACGCAATATTTGGTGAAATTAATTTGTGAATACCAGACTTCCATGTCAGGAATTTCTATCCCTTTATCTGTACCCCTTTATCATACATACAGACCCATGTGAGTGATGCAATGCTCTGAGATTCTCAAGGAAAATGATTGTTTCTGCTGTATTCATGACGACAGGTCTATAGAAAGAACCTCCTCTCACAAGAAAAATACTGAACCCCTGACTTTCAAGTTTTGATAACTTTAGTCTATTTTTATCTTAAAAGTATGTTGGCAAGCATCTTTTCTTCTTTGCAGAAAGGAAAGTGAAGGACAGCTGCAATGTGGCATGCAGCATCTAAACCACCAGATTTTTGAGCAGTACTTGGCAGGGGTGATTGGCCTCTCCTTTCACCATCTTTCATTGCAAAACGCCTGTCTGTCAAGAAATCCCACAGCCACCTCCATTAGGTTTTTCATCTGAAAAGTATTTTGTGCCTCCCGTAGGCTGAAGTTTTTTTGTTTTGCCCATAACTTTTTACTTTGTGTGGCTGCATATTCAGAAGATGGCAGCCCATACCAAATTGTGCAGATAAACCTGAGAGAAATACGACTAGTCTGAAGGATCATAAAGATGATAAATGTGATGAAATATTGGAACAACAATGACCACAGTAGCAAAACGGTGATGCTTCCTGATGCTTAGTTTCCAAAGTGCATGTTAGAAGTAGAATAACAGCACACTATCAGAGAGATTACAAGGATGTTGTTAATTATTCAGTGGAGCAAAGGAGTGTCAACTATTTCAACAAGAAATAGCTTCCATACTATAAACCACCATTCTTTAACACCCAGTCATGCAGCATGGTTGAATGCACTTACATAAACTGAAGAAAGGTACCACTGACTAACAAGTTTTGAAGTGCTAACAAGCCAGCTCAGTTAAAATAAACACAATTAGCCTTATAGAGTTTCATTAGCAAACAATTTTGGTTTAGATTTTACTTTTGATTATTTAAATTTCAAACCTTTTTTTTTAATAGATCAGTATGTCTGTAATTTGCAAAGCAAACAAGCTACAGAGGTTATTTAAATCCTGCATCATTAAACAGAAGAGGTTCACTGCCTTTAATCGAGTAATTAATTTCTCCTAATAGGTACAGAGATTGAGACCAGTAATAGTTACCGGACAGACCAATCCTTGTATGGGTTCAGTCATGAAGAGGAGAGTTTAAGTGTTGCAAGATCTGCAAAAAACCTGCCCCAGCTTCGGATGGCATTTCTTGATTTTCTCAGACATCCCCGCATCAGGAAACCCTCCAATTTTATGAGCTTTGCTTTGTGTCAGCATTTTTCATTTTGCACAGCCAAATGACCGTAACAGTTACATTGAATGTTTTTGTTTCAAATATATTTGTTGTCATAAGAAGGCTTTGACTGCTGAAAAACGTATCACCTTAAGTTATAGATACTTAGCAAGCCATTAAGCTAATGCTATTCAGCTACTTAAGGTCTGATGAGACTGATATAAGTTGTGGTAATTTACCTTCCAGTGTGCAAAACTGAAATGCATTTAACTAAGTGACTTGTGCATTATGTAAAACATAAAACATAATACAGAAAAGCTTCCTGTTCCTATACAATTAGACTACAAAAATGTCTGGCCTCCGGCACTTTGATGTGCGATATATTAACAAAAGCTAAATGAAAAGAGGAAAACAATGCAAACTACTGTTTCTACTATAGCAGAAAACTTCTTTCAGAGTTAGAATTGAATGACAAATACACTTCCATGCATTTCCGTCTGAGAGAAAAGGTATTACATAAATTCATTTCTGACCCACACTTTCATTTTATGTTCCCTACACAAAAATAAGGGTGTTTCCAGAGAACCAAAATGAAGTTCCAGAAGCATGGTCTTCTCTCCAGGGCACTGTTAAGTCCTTTTGTGATGGTACATGACTCAACTTACTCTTTTTTTTCCCCTCTCCATATGGATGAACATACATACAAATACACACATATATAATTCTCTTTCTCAGTACATATAGACAAGAAATCATTCTCTTTTCTCATAGAAGCATACAACAGTTGAGGTTACAAGGTCCTCTGGAGATCATCTGGTCCAGCCTACCAGGTCAAAATGAGCTACAGGAAACTGAATCCAGTTGGGTTCTGAGTATCTTAAAATCAAGAGCCCACAACCTTTTTTTCCCCTTTGCTTTTTAAGAGTAAATTTTTGCTTGAAAACCAAGCTCATTTATTTCAGTCCCTTAAATTATATCAAATATACCACAACAAATAATTTTCCTCAACAACCACTCATAATGTTATTCTCAACTCTGAATTATTCAGTAGCATAGAAATAATGATAAGTGAAGAATTCATGTTACATGCTGCTTCAAAACATTTTAGAAATAAAGTTTAAATATTGCTGTTGTAAACTACGGTTCACATATGAAATTAATCATGTATTTATTGTCTGAACAACACATCAAAGCTTTTCAATACGCATCAATTTGTAGATGGTGTACAACTTATTAGAAAGCAATTTGGGTTTTCCAGATTGCTGTCTGGTGAAGCAAATTTCCCCTATTATTGGCCAACTTACTTAGTCTCTGAGCAGCCTCCAGGGCATCATTTGCAGAATCAGCTACGAAGAATCGCTGAACTGTAACCCCATGGTCTGCCATTATTTTTTTGCTTTGGTACTCCTGCAGGTTCAGCCATCGTCTAGGGGTTAATTGAATAGCCTAGAAAAACGAGAGGGGAAAATAACATAATGCTCATTAACAACAGTTCATGAGACAGCCAAGTGAGCTCTTCTGCCTCACGGTTATCTCAAACCACCAGTTAAACAACAGTTTCAGGGAAAAGGCAAAATACACATTGATTAACCCAAGTGCCTTTTCTTAACATTTGGGCATCCAAAGTACTCTGAAAGCTAAAGGTCTTTAAAGCTACCCAAGACTCACTGGGTGTTCTTGGCTAGACAAAATGCTTTGCTTTTAATATCAACACAGATTGGCAAACTTGGCTTGAACTCTAAAGTCTATTTACGTGGTTTTATGTGCCATAAAAATATTAGCACCCTGTTAACTTAAAACTTCATTGTTTCATATTAAGTACTCTTTTATTTACATTAAATTTTATTTTTTTTCCCCCTATAAAATTATTTCAACCAATTCTAAGCATTTAGTACAGCATCTCCAAGAAGAAAAAACACTTGATGTGGAATTAGCATTATCTTGTACAAAAATATGTATTAATATACATATTTTTGGTGGTCTGCTATATATGCTTAGTTGGTTGAAATTCCAAGTGTATTTTGTCAAGGATGCTAGCACAAGCACATCAGCCATGCAAGGCCAACAACAGTCGGAAAAGAATTTACCTTCCATTCTCAGCTTGCCAGTTTAGATGCTTGTATGTGCATATAGGTACACATATATATCATGGATACAAAGACATGGCAACCTTACACACACAAAAAGCCAACATTTGCTTGTCTTGACAGTAAACATTGAATGCAGACATTATAGAAGCCACAGGTTCATCACTGAAAGATTTTAGGAAAGGACATATTCTTCACACGGGAGAAATTGTTACAGACAAAAGCAACAGTTCAGGAGCTGTCACTGACTCCTGGCAATGGTATAATGGCAAAGGTGGAACTGATTCCTGGCAATGGTATAATCCCATTTTTGGGCCAGCAAAAGATACTGTCCCCATATGGAGAGACGAAGTGTTGTCCTGCTGGCAGACAGCCCACAATCGATTCTTGGTTTCTCCTGATGTAAGGAGCACAGTATGCAAGCTAGCACTATATATTTAGGTATGTTAGACACAGAGGATTATTTACTGCACTAATACTTTGACCTCTAATAGCATGATACAAAAATATCACCTAATACAGCTTCGTACTGAAAACAAAAAAAATGCCATATTAAAATCTTTCAGTAATACAAACCCTCTTCACAATACTAGAGTTTTAAATGCTATGTTGCATCAAAAGCAAGCCTCCATCTGGTCCCATTTGCTTTGAAACACAGCACAAAAGACTGATGCATAAGAAACAAAATCCCCACCTTCTGCAGCATATAACCACATGTTTTCTGTAAGTGACTCCCACAGAACTTAAACAGTTACAAATAGCTCAGAATGACACATTTTAAATACTTTTAACCATAACCTAGTTAACATATTTTAGAAGAATAAATATGACATATTGCTGGTATGCACTATGGCTATCTCCAATTCCACTATCATACAGGTACCTCAGTGCTTCACATTCCTCCATGTAAGTCACAGACACTGTATGCTTACATTTATGCAATGCCTTCAAGCATAGGGTCAAAATTTAAAGTCACTTTCATAATTGTTGACGTGTAATTTGTTTTCCTATCGTAAGTTCCCCTGTTAGGCTTTAACAGCTATTAATTCATGATCATTTCCACAAGAGCCAAGAGGAATCCAAGAGGTCAATTTTAGCCTCATCTTAAAAAAGACCAGAGAATCCAACCAAAAGCTGGTGCCACAAGCCTTTCGTTTCTATCAAGCTTTTAGCATAACTGAAGAAAATACCAGTTTTATCCCTGACAATTATTAACATTCTTATTTTCTTTTTTTTTCTCTAAAGACTACCTCATAACATTATGATTATGAGGACTTCAGAATACATCATTATTGATACATGCACATAATCAATACATATACACACATGCACACTGAGGAGAAGCATCACCTAATGCGAGCAGGCAGCCAAGAGTCTATTAATGCGTTCTGTGATCACTACCCTAAGGCTAAAATGCATTTCCACAGGCTCCCCCTTTCAGCTGTTGTGAGCAAAAGAAAGAATAACCTAACCGAGATCAGAAGCCAGCCACATCTGTGGAGGGAGGGAGGTGAGGAAGGAAGAAAAACCAATACCAATCTCTATCAGACTAACTGGCTTTCAGCCATTCTGCTCTGGTTAAAAATTGTATCTGATGTGCACAGTCCCCCCTCAAGGTCTGCAGCTACAATGGGAGCACATCTACAAAGACATTTCTCAATGCATCTCTCTTGAGCAACAAGGAATTTACCAATCTGGCTTTCCGAGTTCAGAAAAATAAGCTCACACCTTTAGTTAAAGCAGACCACCTTATACTAAAACAAACCAACCCATCAATTCTGATTTAAATCTGAAGGGAAGAAACCTTGATTTAAATGATTATATTCTAATTCTGGTTTTGTTCTTTCCAGAAGAAAGCCTAATTCTCCCTAACTGGAAGTTGATGTGAAACAAAGGATAACTCTATGCTAAGTTTGACAGCACTTTTTTCCTCATCTGTTATATGTTTATGAACCCTAGAGATACATTTATTTGTTCTTATATTCTTTAATCTTGTATTTACTAGAAGCCAAAACAGATTTGAGACACATGTCAAACTGATCTTGTGTAGAATCAAATAAATGCAGAGAAACAATGTTAAAGTTAATGCATTAAATGAAAAGCTGAGTTACAAAAGTTTTACTAAGGATTACTCTTAGGTATAGGAATATGCTTACTTACAATTTATTTTTCTTATGCCTAAATGTGTTTATTCACAACTAACTGGTTTATGTAATGATTTCTACAGCTCAGTAATACAGCTGACAAAATTTTGCCCATTGGTTTTATAATTTATAATAAGAACAAGTCTTCAAAACAGCTTCCATTCATCATTTAGAATAGTAAATCAGTTTTATGTGTATATATTATTAAGTTGAGCTAAATAAAATAGAAAGGGAAAATACTCAAACAATTTGTTCTGGGGCAGAATTCTGTTGCTGCTGCTGGACAAAAGTCTTTCAACACAACTCGTTTTCAAATGTTCTGCTAGGCAGAAATTAAGTAGTTAAGGAACTTGCAATGCAGCACTGTGTGTCTACTCGTATCTCCACCATTAGTTCAAACCAGCAAGGCTCAAATAATAAAATCCTTTAAGGACTCTCTTAAGTAATATGGACTGCGAAGGGTCACCACCTAATAAAGGCCACCAGTGATAACTAACAACATGTGACAAAGAGAGAGCAGAGGCCACAGCAAGAAAAGCAACCAAAGCTCTGTTTGTTTTATGAAGAGAGGTCATCTCCAGTGCCACCCACTGGCGCGCTGCACTCCAGCGTTAACTCAGCTCCAGCCTAGTTAATGAATAGAGCAAGCCTAACAGCTCTAACGGGAACCTGCAATGAACTCTGCTCCCTACCACCCTCTTGGCTGTTACAGAAGCTTTTGATATATATCTCAGTTTCACAGCTTGAAAATATTAACTCAAACTGTTCCATCGGGATGCTCCAAATTATTGCTGAGACGTTAATCGTATTACATACAGATACAGTGCATTTATGCATAAGCATGTGGAGATAAGTCTGGTCCCTTATAAAAAGACAGTTAAGATATTAGGATAATTGATATTAGGATAATTAATATTAGGACAGTATGAGAATATTTACTTCATAAATTATGAACCAGGCAGTTCTGAAGAACACAGAAATGAAGAAAGAGAATAATTCATTTGGAAGGAGGGTGATAAAACAAAGATCTGGCCAAGAACTTCTGGCACAGAAAAGCACAGCTTACAAACTTAAGGTTAGTAAACACATACACTTTTTTCTCTTCTCTTCTGGGTGACCATCTTTGTGAGTGCCAGCTGAAGACTTTCAATCAAGACCTTCCACAACAGACAAACTCCTGGTTGTGAACGACCTACCCAATAAAATGAATTAGTTCAGCCTACCACTGCATACAGGAGTATAATGTATTTTAGAAACCAGCTGTGACAAAGTCTGTATTAGAAGCTCTGAAGAGCAAGAACATGAAGACCTTGCTTTAAAGCACTCGTAGCACATGTACCATATGTCTTGAGAAGAGCGGGCAAAATAAAGGAGCTACAAGAGATGAAATAAAGCAAAAGCTTTGAATCTTTGGAGACAACTACCCTTTCAAGCCCATCTTAAAAAAAATCAACAGTTGCAAACGTGCATTTTTGACTTATGGCGCAAAAAAAAGTGACCACAAGATATCAGAAATGGGAGTAAACAGATGATTCCATGAACTAATTCCCAACTCAAATATGTCTGGGTTGCAATAACCTGTATCTGAACAATTTAAAGGGACAGCTATAAAAAGAACTGGATGAAGAAGTACAAGACTCTTGAAAAATCTTTGCCAGATGAAGTTCCCAAACGTCTCCAATTCATTTATACCAAGCACTCACAATAATTTCAGGTAGGCTTCAAAGAGCATAAATTTCTTGGGCATCATAAATCACCACACATCCTACAGATTAAATATACCGCTGAGACAGACCACAACAGTGTCACTGCGCAAAGGTCCAGTCCTAAGGCAACCTAGACAAGAGTCTAGGAAGTTTGGAAAGAAAGCTATCTCCCATACTTAGTCTCCTATAGGCAGCCATAATCCATCCTTTCCCCTGAAGTTTATGAGGAGGACGCTTTAACATGGCACACCAAAGTCATGTGTCTTTGTGTTAACTCTTTATTTTCCCATGCTGCAGCATTATTCTTGTCAACTATTCCACTGCTCTCAACAGCATTAAACAGCACTGCTGGTTTCACCAGTGCAGTCCTGTCCTGCATGAAAAGATAGACTGAATAATCTGGTTGCAAATTACCATCAGAAAAATAATTTCAATCTGAAAGGTGCTGGGGGAAAGCAAATAAAAGGAAAATTAAGCACACAGAAGCAGAAGCTACCTTTTAAGGATTTCTGTTCGTTACTGATTCTTGCCACCTTCTATTCCCAGCTTATTCCCTGCTTGAATACTTTCATCTTTTCTCCCTACAGACTAGTGGGAAAACCATGAGGGAAAACACCATACATCTCTCAGATCCTCCCATGCAGATTTGTCTACAGTTGAAACACAGTATGTTCCAACAGTTTAGACGTGTGTTTCCTCTGTTTGTTTCTTGCAAGGTTGCACTGGGGTGCAAGGAGTACATTGTGCCCCGCCAGCCCGAGAAGAGGACACTGGAAACACCTGGACTTCAGTAAAACCTGACTGCCTACGTGACATCCCACATTTCATCTTCATAAGACAATAGGCAAGAACAAGCAAATTTTCAATTGGTGGCATTTTTCTGTTAAGACATTTTTTTCTAACAACAAAAAAAGTTTTAAACCATCTGACTAAACTTACACACATCATCCCTGTATATACCCCTTAACCTTGAATAATAACTTGTCAAGCTCTGAACAGCCCAAAGAAGGGCTGCGGGTTTAAATAGATTTTTCTACACCTTTTTTTAGTGGCATTTTATTTCTATGCATGTCAGCTACAGTTGCTATAACAAAGGAAAAGTTAAAATCACTCCAGTGAGCCTAAATGAAAATTCAGACAATATGTTTTCAGGGAATGGAATAAAGAAAATCTCAAACTAAAGAATTTAGGCATTTGAAAGAAAATTCTTATTTAAAGGCTAAAATAAATATTATTCATGGCTTCGCTGAAGACTTCCAACAGACCTTCTATTACCACAAGAAAAAGAAACAGCTTTCATGTGAACTCTTTATATGTGCTGTGTATTGATATACACATTGTAGCTGGAGAGCAGCTCTTGTTTGAGATTCACATATGCCAGGTGGGTTGAAAGCTTTGGGGTTTGGTCTTTAAATCACGAATAAGCTTTAAGAATAAACCATAAATAAGCTTTAAGAATAAATCACAGATCTTGTAAGAGATCATAAAACTACTATCACTAGTAACATCTATAATTTATTAAAGTAATCAAGTTTTAAAGAGAAATTAAATTCTTCCTAATAAGATAGTTCTTAAGATTAAATTTCTAACATAAGTACTTATCAAAGAGATTACATATACTTTAATAGGAGTCTATTACAACTGATAACATTTCCTTAGAGCCGAAAACAACATCAAGAATCCCCAAATTCAAGTAAGTGGAATGAAAGGCCTCAACTGAACAATAACATAAAGTGAAATGCAGGCAGGATTATTTAATCAAGTACAAGTTTCACTCTGGATTCGGCCCTGCTGGTCAGAATTGTGTAACATTTTCCAAAAGCACAAAGGTATCACTGGGGTTCAGCTCTAATCCCCCTTCCCTTCTCCAGCCCCCAAGATTTTTGTTACCCATCAGAATCATGTTAAGATCGATCAAAAGTCAGTCGAGTGACAAGGATTTCAGAAAACTACTGTTATTAGTAACTGTATTTGATCCCAAACAAGCCCTATGTTCAATGTACTACTTCATTTAACTACATACCATGTTTGGTCCAATTATGTATGCACAGTGTCATTAAAATGAGTGGCTTGCGCACCAAGAAATCAAGTATCTTTTTTTTGAGCATCTTAACAAAGCCAGGTATTGCATAACTGTATCAGTGGTTTATTGACTATTGCTGGAGAAAAAGCCAATTTTTCATGTAACCTCCATAATCTCTTATTTACCACCTTTTTGCCCATTTCTTTAATATAAAATGCTAAGTGCTCTGCACAAATAATGCATTTAAAGAGTAGCTGCATTATTCTTCTGCTACTCAGTTTTGCCAATTTTTAAGCTGTCACATGGTCACAAAAAATAATCTGCACTATCTGAACAATATGGGCTAAACGATAACAACACAGTTAAAACAGGAGTAGAACTACATTTCATAGCAGAAATCTGCTTTGATGTAAGTAAAAAAAAACCCAACACCGAACAGATTTAGAAAAACACTGCAAAGAAATGTCTTTGTCCTTATGTATGCAGCATCAACTACTCTGATGATGTGCAACATCTTTCAGATGACCCAGGAGGAATCTTTTGAGTGCTTCCTTTTGAAAGAAGAAAAACACACACTCATAAACCCAGGAGAAACTGTCTTAACCTATTCGCCAAGAAGGTTACAAATTGCATGTTAAGTACTTCAGCAAAACTGCTCAGAAATAAATGTTCCATATAACCACAAAACAAGAGCAGTAACAATAAACGCAAGCTTCATCCAAGGAGTTACTGATTATTTAACTGAACATATATGCTAAGTATTAGCTCAGTATAATGGTTTTTCACTCTTTGGCCTGCCTGCCTGGTAAAACATCTAAGGTTGGCTCCGAGATGGATAATTTCATATAAATATTGATGTACAGCATGTATGCATCAGGTACCAAGCAGTGTTACAGTGTCTCAGGTAAGATAAACAGACAAGCAGACAAGCTTTGACAAACAAACAAGTACAAAACACCATGCTGACATGTACACACATGAAAAAAACAGTGGCTTTTTGAAGCTGATCCAGCTCACGAGTAGCTGCGCCAGGGGAACAACTGAAGCCTACACTAGGAACATCATTAGCCAGCAGTATTACCAGCACTGTAACTTTACACTTACCTTTCAACTCATTCAGTTACTACAACAAGAACGCATTCTTCCAAATAGCAAAATAAAATCATTTTTTAATATGTTACAAGGGCTGAAGAGGGGCCCTCACAGGCAGACGCCACCAGCTACCTGGAGAATTCTAACTGTTAAGCACGACATATTCTTTTTAAACCGGAGTGAATCACTCAACTTTCTTCTGTAACAAGCATATGAAGAAACTGTTAAAAAGAAGAACTAAAAGGTCAAGACTGACGACCATCGGAAGAATCCAATTATAGTCTCTATTACAACCAAGACCTTCTGGTCTTAAAAGAATTAGCTTCAAAAAATTTTGTGCCATTTCATGCCCAACTCCATGTGGAATTACCTTGGCTAAGCATCCACAACTAAGTATTTGTCCATATTGAGTTCCCTAATCATGTTCATACAATTTCACTTGAAAAAGCCATGACCTTAAACACCTATTTTCTCTTAGCAAGCCTCTTCAGGTCAAATCTATACTTTTGGAAAATGACAAACAATTCTAGCTGAGGAAAGGGAAGCCAGTGATAATTAGCACTATTAAAGAAAACAAAACCAACAGCAAACCCACCACTAAGCAGATTTCTGGGATAACGGAACATCCCTTGACACATCTATATAGTTTGAACAGCTCTACTGTTTACATAAACCCAGCTTAATGAATTTTACTGCATGACTGTTCAAAGGAAGATACACTCAGCGATATCCAACATTCCCTTTCCATTCATAGTATGTCTACAGTTGAAACACATTCATAGTATGAAAGGAAGCCAGTATTAACACAAAACAAAGACAGATCTCTTAAAAGCACCTGAAAGTAAAGCTGGTCAAATAAATGCATACCACTTGCTTCCCACTCTGCTGCTCCACTGAAGTAATGTAGCTGTAGACTCTGCTAATAGACTCTGCACCTGCTCATCTCTGCATGAATGCAAATTACCTGTCAAATGTTTACAGTATCAAGTTATATATATATATATGGTCAATATTGTAATGGTTATACTGGAAATAAGTCAACTAGGGAGAAAACCTGTGGTGTCTATGGGAAGACCTTTTAGATGGGTTTTGTATCCAAAATAAAATTAAGTGTTCAGTGTATCCTATATAAAAGAATCTAACCAAAACAAAATACCTATTTGCCCACTCAACACATTCTACAGTGTTCCAACTCAATCTGTGCACTCTGACCTGTAATAGAATTCCAAGAGCATATGAAAGAAAACAGATACACAAAGATGACAGTAATGAAATAGCATACCATTCATCAGTATAAGGAATAAACCTTTATTGTATTTATTGACATACAGCTCCTGTAATTGACAAAGCTGCAGCAGAAGTTCCTATCAAAAAGGAATCATCAGAAATACAACTAAATGGCAAAACTTCCTATAAACCAAGGCAGGTACAGGCACATTTTATTGGGTCATATACTTGAAATACACCACATAACCTACTGAAAACAGACTAACACACTTCAATTTACTGGCAGCGCTGATGTAAAGAATAAGTATCTATAGACTTAGTCTAACAAGAAACAAAACTTTGCAAGAAAAGGCACTACACTAAACAGAAAAAGTTTACCGCAAATTTAAGTCGTGGAAAGCAAACACAGAAATTACTACACTTTATTCAGTATGAAAGCAAGCATTCCAAGCACAAAAGAAAAACGAGTGATTTATGGTAAGACTCATCAGCTATAATATCTGTCATGTTACATCAAACCATGCATCCCCTTCTATGGAAAGATGATTAACGCCACATCCCTATGGGTATATTACGAAAAAGAGGACAGCAAATGTTCTGTTTGCTACCACAAACCAGTAATTTTAATCTTCCAAAGCAGGATTTAGCATCCAGATTATCCTATTTAGAAGCCACAGAAGAAACCATCTGCCTTCAACATCCCAAATTGCGCACTTTAGACTGGATACAATATGGCAGTGTGGTCCCGTAGGTATCAGCAGAGCCCAGCAGCTTCATCCAGCACTGAGTGCTATGATCGATCCACACTTCTGCGATACATTTATAAAGGATAAAACTGAATCTGTGAGCTAGTTTGGGAAAAAGTCTTGAATATTTTCCTTACAAAAACAGAGTTTCCATGCTTTTGTCCACAGCAGTTAGGAATTGCTTATTCCTTCAAGTTTGCATCAAAACACTGCGTGCAGTCTTGATTTTAAAAATCAACATTTGATTTTAAGATCTTCCACAGGTACAGCTGAGGACCTTTAAAGCTGTATTATTTATTCCTTCAAATGCAAATTCATTTTAACTGAATTAAAACAAGGGCAACACACAAACTAGTTAACAGTTCCGTACCTTTTAGCTCCAAATTTATTGCTTAAAACTACACCACGCAAAATACCTTGAGCAGTAAAATGCAGTATGTTTGGGAGAAAAAAGAAAAAACTCACATTCCCAGTTCTTTAAAGGCTACAGCATTGTGATCAATGAACTGCAGAGGCAATTTACTGTTTTATACCACTGAACCATACACTCACTTTTCAGAACAAGTGAGATCTGTCTCTGAAATTGTTAAGGTTTATGTAACACCCAACTTCAAACAAAATTATACAAAAAACCCCAATCCCCAACCATGAAATATGCCACTACATCATTGTTTACTAAAGACAGACAGCATGTTCTGGTGGGTAATTATTACTATTCCCAACAGCCACATGTTTCTTTGAAACAAGATGGCTATGTTAAATGACTTAATGATTTTCTTTATATGCAGGAAAAAAAAGTAGAACTGGGAGCTTGGTTATAAAAGGAGCACACTGTTAATATTATTAGGATTTTTACTGTTATATTGGTTATGAAAATTAAACTCAAAGTTTAAAAGATGACCAAGAGCTTGGAAAGTATAAGTTTTGTTTAACTACGCAAACTCCAACAACTTCAAAAGCATGAAACAGGCATCCACTTCTGCTCAAAAGTCCACCTTACTGAAAACCTACCCATTATGTTGAGTGAGCAAACCCAGATTGCCCCACCAAAATTAAATCCTAAATTGGACTGAAGGAGAAGCATATCATATCATCCACAGGCAGCTTGGTGACATTTTCACAGCAGCACATTCAAGCTATCAACCTATTGCTCCCCACGTGCTTCTGCAGTCCAGGAAAGCTAGTGCTGTGTTACACCAGTCTGCCTTGTGCAGTCTCCCAGCCAAAGCTGAAACCAGTTTAGACTTCACCACCACTCTCCCACATACTGCTGGTATACCCTCACATGGCTATATGAAAATCTAAACCAGCCAAGTGCTCTTTATTACTTGAAACCAAGAAGCCAAGGTACTAGAAGAAGTCATTACTGCAGGGCTGCGGTTTCCCATTTCTGATGAGATGACATGGAGGCAAGCTGCCAACACGGCTCCCCGGCTGCTCCCTCCTATGTTCTGTCTCATGTCCCCCAAGCCTCAAGTGGAGCTAACCTAGCAGAAAGCTGCTTTTGCTGATGACTCCATGACTCAACCCATGAGAGGGCCAGGTAAAGACAAGAACCAGTGCAAGACACACCAGCAATGCTGCAACGAGGGCAGGACCACTGCTTCTGACCACAGCCTGCCCTTACCCAGGGGCAGCAGGCATACCAGACCGTGCTGCCTGTGGCAAACCAAGCCTGGGGAAGACAACATTATGCCACATGCTCAAAGGGACATTTTCTTCTAAAGCAATTACTCAAATTCACTGCAATTCATTGTAGAGAACAGCAATGCTCCAGAACAGCTCCAGTTCAAAGTCTACAGTTTAAAACAAAGTATTTTTATTTTTTAATTCCTATATCATTTGTGTCTCCGTTTTAATTCTAGCTTATGCAATCAAAACAAATGCTCAGTTAAATCTTCCCCTGATGACTTACACATAGTTCAAGGAAAAACCAATTTCTCTTGTCATGTTGCAAGGTCCTTTTAATACCAGCCACTGCAAAACAGAGATAGGAAGGCAGGAATCACAGTGCATCACAGCAGGAAACATCAAGATGGTGACAAAAATCAAAGAAATGTGGAGCTTTCTTGAACTAGTAATATGTCAATTTTAGAAGAGGAAGAGAAATTACTTTTCTTCCATCACCAGGCAGCAGTGACTATTCTAATACAACATAATAAGGCAAGGATATAAACTACAGATTACCTACTTATACATAACAGAGCATATCTGTCGTGGTTTAAGCCACCCATGCAGTTCGCTCACTCCCCTCTCTTTCTTCCGCCTACTCCCAGAGGGGATGGGGAGGAGAATCGAAAGAATGCAACTCCCACGGTTTGAGATAAGAACAGCCTGGTACCTAAGGTATAACACAAACCACTGCTGCTGCCACCAATAACAATAATGACAAGGGAAATACAAGGGAAGAGAATATAACCGCTCACCACCCAGTACCAAGACCAACCCCACAGCATACCCTCACCCTTCCGGGTCTCTGCCCTCCATTTTTTTACATCCTGGGCATGATGTGCTGTAGTATGGAATACCTCCTTTGGTCACTTTAGGTCAGGTGTTCTGTCTCTGCTTCCTCCCGGCTTCCCCTCCTCCCTGGCAGAGCATGAGACTCAGAAAGTCCTTGGTCAGATTAAACACTACTGAGCAGTAACTGAAACCATCAGTGTTATCAGCGCTGTTCCCAGGCTGAAAGTCAAAAACACAGCGCTGCGCCAGCTACTAAGAAGGAGAAAAAAAAATGACTGCTACTGCTGAACCCATGACAATACCAAAAACTAATACATGCCAGTTGATATCACTTGTCTGTTGAGAAGTAGGCAGTCACCAGTTACTAACAGAATGAGGATTTGTTTAATGATTATGCTAATTTTACTGAACTCTTGCTAGACAGATATACAGGCAGTATTGATGAGTTCCATAAGGTTTTGTAAGTATGGCTGAATTGTTTCAAAACAAATTAAACCAGAATATATTGTACACTATTTAAAGGAATAATAAAAGCCGGTGGTGAGTGAATCCTCAGGATGAGCTCTCTGAATAAAGCACAAGTTTTCAGAACTGTAAAGACCTATAAACCTACTGCTGCAGCAGAAAGCATCACACTTATTCACACTTATGTGCATGGGAACCTACACCCATGGATTCTTTCTTATGAACACCGGTGAGAGAATGTGCCCATCTGGCATAAAAGTGTTAGCACTTTACATGCCCTTGCAGAGGCATGTGCTGAATTAGGCATGGGTTAATACAGGTCTGCTCTAAGAGGCAGAGACTGAGAAACTGTTTGAGAGGACACACTAACTCCACTGAGCTCACCAGGGCAGGGGCTGAAGAACATGGAGTAGGGACACGGAAGAATATGCTATATTGCTATTTCTACACAACCCCTATTGTACCTTTTTGTTGTTACTAATAAATTCTAACCTATCTACAGGAATAGTATAGTAAAAAACTGTCCATCTGCAGATTTAGTGCAGTGCAACATGGCCCTGAAAACAAAAGCAGCTATTAAACTTCCAACTTGTAATTCCTCTTCACTTGTGCTGGGGCTGCATCTAGTTTCTCTTTATCTCTTCAGATTTTTAAGTTCCTAAATTAAGAAGAACACAAAAATTGGTTTGGGTTTGGTTTTTTTTTTTTCCACTCGAAAAGAATTACTACAAGCAGCATATGTCAATTTATAATCATTTATTCATACATAATTTACATGAGAAACAATATTACTTTCTCTTTCAAAATCAAGTCTTGCCAAAGGAGGTTTATTTCAATATTCTCAGAGATATGAACTGCAACTGATTTCGAATAAATAACTGTAAAAATACTCTGTATATGATATGGCCACATAAGCCATGCTTCTACTTTTTAAGGAGAATATACAAAGAAGAGACTGCAGTGGGATGCACTTCTAGTCAGAGTCAGAAGGTCTGACATTCATGTGCAATAACAGGCCATTCAAACAAGTAAGAACCTACAGAAACCATTTAGAAAAACAAGTTTCAGCCTCAACCTTAAAAGCTTACCCTGAATGTTAAAATTAACCTGGGAGAGTAAATGATTTAACTAAAGAAATAAGCCTACTGGAACTGACCCCAAAGTCAAGTCACGAACCAAACTCCATCACCCGCCCCAGATTTCCTCACTGAAGTGGGTGAACCTTCCTGAAACTCGCACACCAGCTGAACTGCCAACTTTGCAAGGTAACTGGATCTAAAAATATGTGGCTCCATTGGAGCTTTTTAAGACTAAAACGCAAATGCTACAACTGGGAGAACTGAACATTTCATCCACTATCTCAAAATTAATTCATTAATACTCAAGAAGATCGACCTTCTCCACCCCTAAACCAACATTCCTGCCACTAAAAACTGTATTTAACTGTAATAACATATTAACAAAAATGCTACTTGCAAACATACAATGATATTCAACACCCTTCTTTATTTTTGATTCAGCATTTTCTTTCCTCTCTCAGTGGTGGAACACCTTGGCAGGGAAAGAGGACAGCCAGGAGCACATCCATCAGTTCTGAAGTGGCTTGATGCTGTCAAGGCTTTCTTTGCTTTATTTATCACTTCCACTAAAACCCACCCTCTAAATATTTCCACAGTGACTCCCACATGAAATGGTACAATTCTGCTACACTTTAACAAAGACCACAGAAACAGAAAAGGACTCCAGAAGACAGCAACAACCGCACATATTATACATGGTTCTGAAACAAAGATTTACAAAGCCATATTGATTGATTAAAATAAAGGAACAGTATCTATCCAGGAATCATAGAACAGTTAGAGTTGGAAAGGGCCTTAAGATCACCCAGTTCCAACCCCCCTGCCATGGGCAGGGACACCTTACACTAAACCATGTCACCCAAGGCTCTCTCCAACCTAGCCTTGAACACCGCCAGTGATGGAGCATTCACAACTTCCCTGGGCAACCCATTCCAGTGCCTCACCAC